>CM051498.1:27806546-27835802 GCA_028031935.1 Paedocypris micromegethes | reverse complement strand
AAAAAAAAAGCAAAAAAAAAAAAAACGAAAAGCAAAGTCGGGCCTTTCGTTCGCCATGTTGCCGCTTATCCCGCCCCCCTGATTGGCACGTTTTAGTGTTTTGCGTGTTGTCGTTTATCGTCACCATTTCATACAGGAAACTACAGGGACACGTTTGCTTCCGTCGAACGACAAAAGCATCGTAGCACATGACTACAAACCAAAGCCGAGCGAGTAGAAATGTGCTGCACAACTGCAATCGTTGCGATTCGAAACCAAAAGTGACGAAAGAGTGTGAATAACAGCCTGGGTAAACGAGAGCGTCCGTCGCTTCGTCTCAAACGTTCTTCGGCGATGGAACGGAACGCGAATCCAAAGCGCAGGTAAACAACAGCAGTGTGTCCGCGGCCCGCGACGTCTCAAGGCAAATCTGTGTGAAACTTCTCCGTTGATCTTCCAGGCCGACTGGTTTCCTGGAGCGGGGCGTAAACTTGTGTTGGGAGGGGGAAAAAAAAAAAGAAAAGAAAAAGCGCTAGTGTTTCTACGCAGCGAAAAGAAACTAAACGCCTTCTTCATCCGAGACCTCTCCCTTCACATTTTATTTCCACAACTTGAGATACTCAAAATAAAAGAGAAATAACACAACTTTGCGGATGAACCCTGGCCTTCACCCGCTCTTCTCCTCGATCCGCTCGTTAGTGTCCGCGTCTTCCACTCACCCTCCACTAGGACAACGCCCCGTCTCTACTTCCTGTCCCTGCTCCGGCTCCGCCCGCCACCAGGTTCCTCAGCAGCTTCCTCCTGCCCGCCTGGTAGTCTTCCTCGTCCACGTTGACCAGCAGCTTGATGGCCTCGTGTCCCACCGCCTGCTTGAGCGAGTCCGTGATGAAGACGCCCTTCAGCGCCTCCAGCAGCGAGCCGTTGATGTAGTCCCGCCAGAAGGCGTCCAGGTAGGTCAGCTCCGAGAACTTGATGTCGCAGATGATGGAGCCCAGGTCACGTGACTTCAGGATGGTGTTGGCCTGGTTGAAGCGCTCAAACTGCCTCTCGAGCGCCTCCTGCTTGTTGGAGAAGACGTTTCCGTGGAGAGCCGAGTCGTGCTGGCAGTATTCCGCACGCACCCTCAGTCGGATGTCTGACAGGGATAAAACCACAGCGGTCAAAATCAAACTTCAAGTTCAGTTGGGAGGCGCTTTTCACAGTTGATTTGTTGCCATTTTGGCTTCAATGGCTATATTAATGGCAACATGGTTGAAGCCAAGCAAAACGTCTCTAGAACAGCTGATAAATTGCACCACTTTTCAAAATGACTTCAACAAATTAGATACACTCTTTCATGTTGATTTCTGTTATAAATTGTAAAATCTTTTGTGGTAAAACGTTCTTAAACACATCTGTTACAACATTTTCTGAATAAAACCGACGTCTAATATCACACAATCGATCACAGTTAATTAAAATGTGCTTTACGGTCAAAATATTCCTGCATCGATCACAATGTGGATTTTCTTCAGCCAATAAAATCTGATAAAAACAACTTGATCCTTTCTGTTATCAAAATCATAGTTGAAGCTTTTGTTTACAATTGGGTTCACTTCAAAACGCTTGTTATTTCTGAAGTTATTTCTCTTGTTATTATAAAAGATCACTGCCATGTATCTTTTAATATATAAATAAATCTGGCACTCTGTAATTTCCATGTGATGAGCATTCTTTGGTGCTCTCCCTTTTCACAGTTCAAACGGTCTCAGAGTGCATGTATACTACTATTTATATTTCATCTTATTCAATGTGTTTATTTTCTTACATTTTTTTTTGTGTGTTCTTATCCTTAAGTTGCACCAAACAGAGTAGTGTTCTTGATTTCATTGTAACCATGTGATGCAATGACAATAAAGGCATTCTATCCTGTTCGGTGTGAGAAAATGTAAAAAAAAAAAACTAAATATGACAGAGAAAACAGGCACTTATTTAAATGAGCTTGTGTGAGAACTGTCAGTCGTGCAAAGATCGCACAATCATGCGAGACGATATTCTGTATCAGCTCTATATTTTGATGATTTCCACATAACACTTAGTATTAAACGGTAAAGAAAATTGACAACAATATTCATTGTGGAAAATTTGATTTTCATCTGTGCAGTAATTTTCACAGCATTACAAGAACCTTTCTGTGAGTGTGTGTGTGTGTGTGTTCAAAACAGAGAATTGCCAACAAAACACTCACAGTAGGGATGCACCGATACCAAAAATCAGCCTCGAGAACACATTTTCTAAAGTACGCGTACTTGTTTGACCGCAAGTTCCGCGTTCGGTGAAATGTTTGTGCGTATAAAGGGTTAATCACAGGTGCGCACGAGTGCCCCGCCCCCCAAGCTATGCTCCGCAAAATTGTCTAGAGGCTCATGTAGCGTGTTTAACGCAAGCACCTAAACATCACAACACGACAACGAGTACAACACTTCTAAACCAACACAACTTGAACAAAAATTTTGTTAGTTTATTCAAATTTTGTGCACTAAATGGCTAAAATTTTAATTCATTTCTCTTGATCTCTCCAAAACAACAGATTTTACAACAAACTGAAAAAACTTATCGAGTTGCATTGTTTGTCACCATTTAAATTCTCTATAAATTATTTTTGTGCAACGTGTTATACACACAACATTTTTACTTTTTAAAACTTGTTCTTAATTCCAAACTAGCCCCTTGTTTTTTTTTAAGCCCCTTGTCAAAAGCAGTTACCTATAAATTTAAATCATGTTACTCTGTGTCGGTGAGTAATGAAATGCAAGTACTCGTTTTCCAAAAAAGCGGTATTGGTGCATCCCTAATTCACAGCATCACTTGAACAGATCATGGAGTCAAAGATAACGGTGGTTAGTTATGCCACAGCTACAATGACGCAGGACGATCTCCAGCTCACCGCAGGTCTGTTTTTCTCTGCAGTCTGCCGTCGTGTGCGAGCGCTTCCTCTTCTTGCTCAGTTCGGGCGGGGTGGGTTTGGCCCGGGGTGGGCACACCTGAGGACCTGATGGTGGGCAGGAGATCAGCGGCTGAGGTCCTACAAAAAAAGATAAATGAGGGTTGGAGAAACTGATCCAGGAAAAAAAAATAAAAACATTTTGAAAATATTGATTAAAAAACGTATTAAATTTATACAAGTTTGTTTGAGGTGATGTTACCCATGTGTCGATAGTCATTTAATAGACTTGATAAAGTTGAGTCTCAATTAAAATTTTATTTCTTACATTTGTTGTTAATTTTAATCTGACAACAGTCAACAAGCCTTCTCATTGGTGGAGATGGTGGTGAACAGTGTTTGAGGTGATTGTCAATCTGGCGCACTAGGGGCCATAGGGCAATTGTGCTCTATAAACCATCCCGTAAAATGTTTTTGGAGAGAAAAAAAAAAAAAAACAAACACAGGTAACACGCAAACGCCACACATTTCGACAAACTCACGTCCTTTAAGAAAATGGATTCACACAGTCTAATCTAACAAATAAAAACCTCAATAATGCCAAGCATGAATCCAGATTCGAGATCAATAGAAACAAACTTTTTTTTATACATTTATACAATCAATTTAATTAAACTTGAGCGCTTCAAGTCTGCATTCTAAATCAAAATGTCGCGAAAAGTCTGCAATGTGGGAATGACATTTGACTCATCACATTTCTCTCCTATAGTGCATGATTTAAACCAGAGCTTGTCTTGCGATAACATACACGGGAAGTAGAGCTGCACGATTCTGGGTAAAATGAGAATCACCATTTTTCTGCAAAGGATAAAGATCACGATTTTTTTCACAATTCTTTCTGGATATGTTATTTTAAATATTCAATATATACCCTATATACACCCCCCCCCAATGTATATTACCCCATGTCACAATAAATCACAATATACCCTGAAAATCAGGTTGTCAAACGGCAATATAATCACACATATTACTTCTCCGAGTTAGTGTCTGATCAGATGGGTAAAATGCAGAGAAATGTCCCCATGATGGACCAATAAAGGTTGAATTATTATTATTATTATTATTATTATTATGAATACTTTAAATTTAAATAATTGGAATGGAACATATAATGTAAAGTAAACAACAAAAAATCACCATTAAAGTTAAAAATAAACATTCCAAGGTACAGTATTATGTACAGTTGAGGACAAAATGATTAGTTCCGTTTAAAAGTTCTTTTGAGACACTTTTCAAACAATGATTGTTTTGTAGGCGAGTCTAATAATTTTGTCCTCAGCTGTAAATGTTTGCTGTGTGTGGTTTGCTGAGTGTCGTCTTCTGGTTTCAAACCACAGTAAACACACACACACACACTTCAGAATAAATTCCTTTTCCAGGCAAACCATCTTTCCTTTTAGAATATTTAAATAAGTGAGGTGATAGCAAATTATTGCACATAAGTCTCGCTCGATGCGCACTGACGAGATTTGACAGAAACAGCTGGTCGAAGATCATCGAGTTTGGCAGAATCGCGCTGAATTAAGATCGTGAAGGGGTAGAATCGAAATCGCCATCTTTTAACGATTAATCGTGCAGGACGTCCTAACCGCAGAGAAGCAGCAGCCCACCTGATCTTCTGTGAGAAGCTCCAGGCTGAGCATCACCAGCTCCTCGGGGAGAAATGTACCGCACTGACGTCTCCTCCAGGTACTTGTCCACTGGATCCGGGCACACTGCAAAACACATCAGACGGGCATCAGACGCGACCCGACCACTGGTGCGGTGACCAGGGCAAACCTGTCTGCCTCTTGCGCAGGGTGACGTAGGGCAGCAGGTCGTGGCGAGTGATGATGCGGAGGAGCTGGAGAACGTGCCGGAAGTTGGTCTCGTCGCATCGCCCTTGCCTCTCCAGCGCCAGCAGGAAGTCCCGCCCGCTGCGTATCCCGCCCCGCTCGTACTCATCGATCACGTCCACGAAGAGGAAGGACAGCACTCGCACGTCCCGATGCGTCAGCTGGGCGCCCACGATATCAAACATGCGGTGGAGCGAGTAGAGCCCGTAATCGTCGTCCACCGCCTCCTCGGGCCACGGCTCCACCCGACCGGACGCAGACCTCCGAGAGGGCACCGGAGCCAATCGGCTTAGAGAGAGGGCGTGTGCGGAGGCGGAGGAGGAGGCGGCCACCCAGCCCCTCCGAGGAGACGAGAAGCCCGAGCGGGAGGAGGAGTCTATGGGGGAGCGGGGGCTGTGTGGCCTGCCCTGGCTGGAGGAAGAGTTCTGTGGTGACAGGAGGGCGGGGTTGGCGTTCCCGTGCTGCTGTGAGCTCATCACTCCTCGCTGGGCGGGCGACAGGACGCGGGGGGTGAGGGAGGCCCGGTCAGCAGGTTGAAACGGTGTCAACACGCTCGGCCCACAACTCCAGCTTCACTCTAGACGGGGGGAGAGAGAGAGGGGAAACGAGAGAGATTCAGAGAACATGGCTCATGAACCAAATTGATTTCATTATTTGTAGTAGGGCTGCACGATATATCGAAGAAATATCGTTATCGCGATAATAGGATGCGCAATACCCACATCGCAAAAAGTTGAAAATATGGCAAAGTTAATTGAGCTAGCGGATCAATGCCAAAGTGGTTTATTTGCAACAAACAAACATGGCTGGATAGGTTAAAAAAATATCCGACATAAAACTATTTAGTGTTGTTTATTTTATTAAAAAAAATAAATAAATAAATAAAAGGTAAGGCAAGAACATTGTTTAAAAGATGCTCATTTCAGGACAGTCTTGGTGATTGTACGGTTAGAAGGCCTGAACACCTTGTTTAATATTTTGCATTATTAGGATTTAAAAGCAGGAAAGGCAAGGACACATTTTGTTTAAAAAATGTTCACGTTGATCTTGATCTTGATGATTGTATGTTTATACTGTATGTGAATAAAATGTAATGTTTGAGAGTAATATATATCTGCTGAGGTTTTTAGTCTTGTTTTAGTCTAATGTTTGCCTCCTACTACAGTTTTTAGCCCAAATTAAGCTAAATTTAATTAAAACCATATTGCCCGATTAATTTAGTATCATTTCAGTCATCAGTAGTTTTGCCTGTTTATTTTAGTATCATTTTAGTCATCAGTAGTTTTACTTTTTAGATCGTTTTGTTTTGTTTTTTTATATGGGAATGTTATATCGCAAGCAATATTGTTATCGCAATATTCAACAGCAATATCGCATTTTTTCAATATCAGCCATAATTTGTATACCATATATTTTCCAATAGTAGGCGGCACTTTTATTCAAAACATTATTCAGACGGCCAGGTGAGACCTGAGCCTAATGAGACAGGCTCTTATAAAAAAAAAAACATTTTATTTTTTTTATATTGAATTTTGTTGAATTATTGATTGATAAAATGTATAATATTATAATTAAGATATTATATTACTACAGGGGTGGGAAAACTACAACCCGGGGGTCAAATGCTAGATGTGGCCCACGAATCAAAAAGTTTGCCCATTTCTATATTAATAGATTATAAATGATATTCTATAGAACAACAAGTGATTGCATCAAGCCCAGGCTACTTTTAGAGACGTTGCATTGCACGTTCACGCCAGGCGTTTATTGAAGACCGGCGTCTAAAAGTGACAGGCCACTAATCGAAAATATACGGTGTAAATTGTACGGTAATATAGTGTTATTTTGCTTCTTTTATTTCTCTTCTGTTTTTCTGTCTTTGTTAAGCAAGTGTAACCTGAAAAGCAATTTCCCCCTGGCCTTAAAAGTTTTTTGGAATTGAATTGTCCAGACAAATCGAGACGCAACTCATGCGAGTCATGATACACGGAATAAAAAGAGACTTAGACATGGCATTCCTAAACAATTAAATAGGAAATAACATCAGGTAGAGATTAAAGTAAAATACACACTCATATGTAAATCTATACTGAACAAAACAAATCATGTTAACTAGTCAGCCTGAACACACTCATAAAAACACAAAAAAGGGCAAAACCTGGAATCAACTTGCACAAATATGAATATCGTAATAATCCTCAGCTACACACTCGATTATTAGTGGAAATGTCAGTGATAGTTACATCTCGTGAACACAAACAGAACTGAATGAAATGCTAACGTGTTACATACCAGCTTGTAACACCGACCTACTTAGTGGAGCAACTAACTAGCAGGTTAGTGGTTGTACAAGCTCGTTCGGTTCCTGTAACCAACCTCCACATCACCACTGCCCCAACAACATCACAATTTCCATGACGAATTAATGGCGTTTTAATACCAGAAATCCAGGGACGCGCAGACAGACACGAAGTCTCCTCAGTAACGTCTGTGGACAGCTGTGTGCTAGCCTGATGCTAAGCTTCCCCAAGCAGCTTAAAACACCCTTATTCACAAATTTAACTTGCTTGGGGAGTCAGTAGGTCACAAACAGAACCTCGAGCGTCTGCGTGTTATCAGAGAAGTGACAAGGATGGCGTGCGCTGATAACACGTTAGCTTAGCTGCTTGCTAACGTCAAAAGCGTGTAGCACCTCAGAATGCTCACAGCTGCTTTACCTTCTCACTTTCATGAATCTCCTTTCCGACACGGCGACCACAGGCGGGAAGTCTGTTCGGAAGCGCGGACTGGTCCTCACACATGGGCAAGGCTGGTGGCCGGGGACAGTTTAAACGCTTTGGTGAAGCTCGGTGAAGAGCCGTAGGTGCATCCGGGACATGCGCGAGCGTGGGGCAACATCCGGGAACGAAGGAAACGCGTCTTTATCGACCAGACAATGAGCGCGAGCGAAAGTTTCAAACGTCTTCTGTCGTTTTTTTTTGTTTTTTTTTGTTTTTGTTTTGTAACTAGTTTTATAAAGTAATGTCGTGTTGTTTATTCGTTTGAATTTTTTACATTTTGTTCGATTGAATGATATCCCAATCAATAACTTCGTTGTTCTTCAAGTCAAAAATAAAAAAGGGAAACGTGTATTTTATGTTGTTTTATTTTATTTTATGTGTTGGTCCCAGGTTTGTTTTGTAGTAAACATTTCTTCTTCTTCTTCTTCTTCTTCTTTCTTCCAGTATCAAAATCCAAATCTTTGTAATTTTTATTCATATACGAACACATTTGAATTATCAATTTACTATTTTTTTTATATGTAAAACACAGAAAATGTGTTTTCGTGCCATAAATATTATATTTACTGTGTGTGCGTGCGTGTGTGCGCGCGCTCGTGCGCATGCGTGTGTACGTGTGAAATTCTGCTATCATTCTTAAACTATTATTCATTGGCATTTGGTTTCTGAAACAACCGTTTAATTCATGTAAAATAATGAAATATGGAAAACAGGCCTGACAATTTCGCTTAAATACTCTATGTACATTTTTCTTGCATTGAGAGCAAAGTGACATCAAATCAAAACTTTGTGAACGCTGATCAAAAGAATGATCAGGAATCACAGTACAGCAGTACATAAAGAAACACAGTACAGCATTCGTGTAATAACAACAACAACAACAACAACAACAACAAATAAAGGTGGCATTATGTTTGTGGCACAAGGCTATCAAACTGAAGGGTGGCATCTGTGCATTCCTTGTTCTTTGGCTTTCCTGGAATCTGATTGCACACAGCTTTTCCGAAGCGGACAAACGTGGCAAAGTGCTCGCAATTGAACGTGAGGAGTTTGTAGGTGAACTCCTGGTCCAGTAAAGCATCTCGTCTTCGTTTGATGTCCTCCTCAGGCGAAGACTGGAAAGCGTGTCTGTTGTTGCTGACGGAGACATGAGCACCTTTGGGCACGTTGACTTCAGCCAGGAGCTGCCGGCGAATCTTTGTCTCTCCGAGCAAAAGATCCCCACAAACTGGAAACACCGTCTGCAGGCAACTGCGAAAGGTGCTCATCACCTGAGATTCATCTGAGGAGGAACATCTCACTTAGTCGTTCTGTCAAAATAACGCCACTCTCAGTTTGACTGTCTCAAAGCAAAAGTAAATGTTATCAATCAATACAAATAATGTTCACACAAGCGTACAACATGGTCAGTTTCTGGGGGAAAAAAAACCCTGTGTGTATGATGCAGAATGTAGGTGTGTGTTTATATTTTTATTTTATTATATATATACATTACATACACACACACACACACACACACACACACACACACACACACACACACACACACACACACACACGATATTTATATATAGATATAGATATTTTTTTAATATATATAATTTCTCTAATTTAAAGAACTGTAAATATGTAAATAAGGCAAATTCTACTTCAGTTCAGGAAAACAAAAGTCAATATTCATGCAGGCACATTAATTATCATATTATACACACACACGCACACGCACGCACGCACGCACGCACGCACGCACCACCACCACACACACACAACACACACACACACACACACACACACACAATAAAAGGACAACCGAATGTTTCTCCCCTCTACCATCAGATCGTAAATAATGTATTGTTTACAATAGGGATGATGATAATAAGTTGTTTTAATATAGATCATTGTGCTCACCAGCGACCCCGAAGTGAATGACGTATCCATCGCCGTCATACACGCCCCAATGCGAGTAGCCAATCGGATACGAGAACTCGATCAAGTCGCCGAAATGCGCGGTGGCGAATGTGCTGAATCTGCGCATGACAGTTCCGTGTGTCAAATAAATAGTGACTCGTGCAGATGCGCGGAACCGGTTTCACGGCAAGTCTGACATTCTGTGAAAACTCATCGATATAAATCAGTCACGCAGGCAAGTAGAAATAAAAAAGAGAAAAACTCAAGACTCACTTTATAAAGTCAGCATTGAGTAACGAGTAAACGAGTAAAAAGTATTTTACAAGTAAATAAATACCGGTATACGTTTGTAAAGCAGTAATGAACTTGTTACATAAAACAATGGTGTTCAATAGCTAGTATTTTACTCATGTGTTTATTCAATGTGCACTGCTAGGTAACCATTCCAAACTCACTCAGATACTACAGAATTTCCTATAGTAAGAAATGCTATGTTTGTTACTGTACAGTTTAAAGTATTTATGATTAACGTACCTGCTCGCTGTGGTCCATCTCTGTGGTAAATATGTTGTCAGCAGCGGCAGAAAGCGAGGTGGATGAGTGAATGTTCTTGACCAAGCCTGGCAGGAGGAGCCACTGAAAGACTCGTTTGTGGAAGATCTTCCTTTCACTATTATTCACAAGCTCCACCTTCCAATCTTTTGTCACTACCGCTGGGTTATTCACTAAAAACACTAGTAGCACTTAAATCCACGACAAAGAAAATGACTGACTGTCAGCCCAGCCTTCAAAAAGTAACAAATGACAATTTTGTTATTTAAAAAGAAAAACAAAGCACAAAACAGGTTGATTAAAAAATGCGTACATACATCAAATATACAGTAAACATACTTTTTTTAAAATCTTTTTTAAATATTTCATTTCAATAATCTATATATTTAAAAAAAAAAACAACACCGAGCCATGAATCAAAGATAATTGTTTAATGAACAATTAAAGTCTTAATTAGTTTAGCTAAATTAGACCTACTTGTTATAATTTCTTATGAAGGTCAAGTGATAGTTCACCTGAGAATTATACAAGTAAATGGGTTTATGATGAAAGTGTACCTTTGTGACTCTGAATTCTTGCTCAAGAAATTATTAAATTATGGCAAATAACATCTTTAGGAATAAAAACAGCCTCCGATGCCACCAACCCTTAATCGGTTTCATTTCTTGTGGTTGCCAAACTGTACGGCCATGTGGTCAGTGACACAGCGGAACGTCGCGGGCTGAACTTCCCAGTACCGGATGGGATTGTCAAAGAGGCTGATGCCATTGTAAAACACCTTCTTCATTCCAAAACCGCTGGGGCAGAAGTCACTCACTCCAATATTAGTGATGTTGTTCGAGTGAAGGTAGACCACCTGTGGGGAGATGGAGTCATGTGATGCGTGTAGACCTCCGAGTCCCCACCACACACACAGTCACACACACACTGCATTTATATCATAGTGGGGCCCCAATAAAAACCAATAAAAACTAGCATTATGGGCCCAGTTTTGTGCTTAATATAGAAACACACACGCGCACACACACACACACACACACACACACACACACGCGTGCGCGCATTTATATCATAGTGGGGCCCCACAATTGACTTTACAAACATTACGTTCTCTCTCTCCTTACTGTGACCCGAAACATCAAAATGTTTCCCTTCCTCGCCCCCTTTACTCCAGCCTTAACAAAAACTCAGTTATACCCTCTGCCTTAAAATTACATCTTGACCCTCAAAAACACCTTGAAAGTTGTGGGACCCTAGACAAAGACCCCACAAGTACACAACGGGCCCCCACTTTGTGCTAAAAACTAGCATTATGAGCCCAACTTTTTGCTAAATTCAGAAACACACACACACACACACACACACACACACACACATGCATTTATATCTTAGTGGGGCCCCACCATGGTCTTAGGTGCAAAACAATATGCTCTCTCTCTCCTTACTGTAACCTGAAACATCAAAATGTTCCCCACCCCTTTATTCTAACCTTAACAAAAACATTACATCTTGCCTTAAAATGACATCTTGACACGCAAAAAAGATTTTCAAAAAAGAAAAGTCCACACAAGTGCATCACAGGGCCCCACTTTGAGCTAAATACTGAAACACACACACACCTGAAGATACTTGATGTAGGGCAGACCGCTGGGCACAACAGGCAGAAGGTTGTTGTCCAGATGCAGCTCTCTCAGGTCGGTCAGGTACGATAAAGCTCCATGCTCAATGTGTCGGATCTTATTGTTGCCTAGACCCAACCTGACACAAAGACAAGATGGTGGAGGAGCTGGTTTCACCCACTAGATGGCACTACAGGCTTTCAAACTTAAATTGTAATGCTTTGTAGGATAGTACTTGGGTAAGTCTTACCGCTGTAGATGAGGATACTGACTGAGGTCCACCAGCTCAATGGCCTGGATCTGATTATGGTCCAAGTGAAGCTCGTGGAGGCTGCCGGGAAGGTCTGAGGGGAATGACATTCAGTTTGCAACGGGATACAAAACGCCATTGTGATTGGAACAGAATGGGAAGCGATTCACGTCAACATTCCGTCCGCTTACTCAAAACAGTCCAAACTCTGTGGAAATCACATGGACATAAATACCAGGGATGTCCCGATCGCAGCGAATGGTTTTTCCTTCTCAAGCTGGTCGTTAAATAGTCAGCATGATTTCATTTTTACACACTCGTAATGCACACACACCTTACAACAGTCACAACTCAAACACACTTTCTCACACAATTGTCTTGCTTTGAGACCCAGATGTGTGAAATCTTAGAGGAACGGAGATCGAGTTCTGCCAGTTGCTACAGATTTTCATAAATGTGCTTTACTGAGACCGATACACATTTCTCGTGGCACATTTGGAATTACATTTTTTTTTATCTTGTTTCTATCGTGTTTCTATTCTTTATCTTTTTATTGTATTTCCCACTTTGCACATTTTGTTGTATCTCCCCCATCCCCATGTTTAAATGCTGGAACAATCAAAACAACTTTTCACTACATGTTGTACCACATATAATTTGTATGTGACAAATAAAATTTGAATTTGAATACGTCACATGTCTCAAACTCAAGGCCCGGGGGCCAAATGTGGCCTGCCATGTCATTTTATGTGGCTCGTGAGCGCTTAAAGTTTTGAGTGTCTAAAAATAAATACCAAAAAATAAATCAAGAGTGTGCGTTGACCAAAAACTACATTTCCCACGACTTTCCACTACAGTAGCCGTGGCAATGTTTCCACAGTTTTGTTCTTTTTCTTCATTCACTTGGACAATTTGATCCTTCATTAATGGAGTTACGTGTGTTTGCATAAGCTGACAAAATGTAAACGAGCAACAAGCAAATATGGGTGTTCTACGCAACTGCAATTGTCCCTTGATTAAGTTATGATGAATAATGAGTTGTGTGGGACACCTGGCCATTACAGGACCAGGGACAGTGATCAGAGATGCTGCAGGATGGTCAGGTGTCTCACAGTTATTTAATATTAAAAAGTAGTTACATTTATTTTACATTACACTTGATTACATGTGTAAAAGTTGCATCTGGCCCTTTGAGGACAGACATTATGCTGCTGATGTGGGCCTCGGTGAAAACGAACTGTATACATTACTGTACGACAATTTAAATTACCTCTCGGAATTCCGGTGAGTTTGGCTTCGGAAATCCTCAGGTAGTTGAGTTTCAGGCCCATGAAGGCTCCCGGCTCAAACCCGCTGTTCTGTAGAGGATTGCGACCCATCTCTGCAATTTCAACTCATGTTTTAATCCAGAAGCCAAAGTGTGTCATCACATTATTCACTATTCTAATTTAAAACAAACAAGCCTCACAACTCCGTTCGTAAACACACACTCATACCTATAACGTGCATGTTCTGAAGGCCCGAGAAGCTCAAAGCCGGCACTTTTTTAATGCGGTTGTCGTGTATCCGCAGTTCCACCAGGGACGGAGGCAGATTTTTGGGAATGGAGGTCAGAAGGTTGTGTGAGATGTACAACTTCTGCAGGCGCTTTAACGGCAGGAACGCTCTGGGGTGGATTTTGGAGATCTGGTTATATCTCAGCACCAGTGCCTGAAAGAAAAAACACAAAATGCATCTAAAACGTATATACTTTTTCCTTAAGGCACAATGAAATAGGAATTCGGGACTAAAGGTCTAAACGTGTGTAAATGTTTAGAAAATGGATGAAAGGTCATTTAATGATTTCATTTAAATATATATTAAATGTCACATGACTGGACTCACATAAAGGTCTGTCAGGTCTTTAAAGTCTCCCTCTCTAATCTCAGAGATCCTGTTGCTCTGCAGGTCCAACAACAGCGTGTCCGCTGGAATATCATACGGCACAAAACCCAAACCTGCAGATGAATACAGAACAAAATAGCTCAAAACAACATGATTGCACATGTTATAAAAAACGAAATAATGTTAAATGAATTTAAAAAAAAAATTAAAATCGCAAAATTATTGCTTTTTCACATTTCTGAAACTTTTTTTAAGTTCAATAGATTTATAAATAAATCAATGTAAAAATCTCATTTACAACTCTGAAAAAATAATTAACATAATATCATCAAATTGCATTTTCTAATTATTAATAAAAAAAGAATACATTATGTAAAGTAGTCCAATATATAATAAGCTAACATATGTATAATACAATTGATTCTATAAAAAAAAAAATGATGAACGTGTAAAGAAACTGAAAATGTTCTTCAGACATTGAAACACTGAATAGTATTTGTACTTGTACTTTATTAATTGCGTGAGTTTATTTTTGTTACAAATTTTTTATACTCTGTAAAAATACAAAGTGGCCAAGAAAACTAATCAGTAAAATAATATTCACAATGCTTGCAAAGTTTACAAAAGTTCCCCAAGTGTACTCAAGTACTTTACACCTCTGTGGATTTCTCAGGAAACAGCTGATTGGCATCACGCATTTGTTTAAGAATAGTCTAGTTTTTCCATCTGAAGGCTTTTTGGATAACGTTCTTCTTGTAAACCTTTCAGCAGGCTGTAATTTGGGAAAGGCTTGGAGTTCTGCGTGTTTGCTGGGCACAACACTTATAATTAAGCTGGAGCCAGATGACCAGAGCTCCACGTAGCACATTTCAACGTGGAGAAAAGAATGGCTTCAAAAAGAAAAAAGAATATTAATGACAAGTGAGATTGGAATGAGACTGGAATGAAGACTGTTGGGTCTGGGTGGCACTTGGAATGAACTATTCCGTTTGCTCTCTTGGCTTGTGGTGAAACGGACACGGTTTATGTCAGGTCTGCTGTAGCGAGCAGAATGAGCCGAGCGTCTGTCTTCTCAGGTGACCCAGCACACGCCACATGTGCTGTCTGATGTGGACCAGCCATTAGAGTGTGTGACGTCTCCAGTTCTCCAGCTAGATCTGATGCTGAGGTCATTCGGGACTTTTTGTGGAGGTTTCGATTAAACAATCTGGTCCAACTCTCAGATTAATCTCTCACGTCTCATTCTTCCAGATTTCCTCTAAATTAGAATTTATGGGCAATTCGTGCTTTTAGAACAAGTGCATTTTGATAATTTTCTGATATGGATGGATGGATGGAAGGATTATTATGAATGAGAAACTGGCCAAAAAGGTGTTTTCCGGAGCCTCTGAAATTCCCAGAATCTCACCACAGCATCACATGAACTGAATGGAAAACAACTTTTGAGTTCAGTTTTGAAATAGAAAATAAATTGATCCGGCAGTGGAGACGGAGACTGGATTGCTCTTGTCGATCAATGAAAACTGTGTGGAGGGAATTTGAAGTTAGTATATATATTTTTTTGAAGTTAGAAGTTATTTTTGGCTGGTGCAGCAGCATTTCAGCAGGTGAAGCTCAAAACTCAAATACCGAGATAAATAACAAAAGATAATGAACTCAAACATGTTACTCCTGAGTAATGTAATTATTGTTGTAATTTATATCTTGTACTGGACTAAGCAACCACCAAAAAAAAACAACAACCAGAAATACAATTATGAGTTATGAGCATTTTTTATTCATTGTACAAAAAATGCTCGACAGACTCAACAGCCTCAACAGAAAGACAGACTGATTCGATAGATAGAAAAACAGACTCAACAGAGAGACAGACTGACTCATTAGAAAGACAGACAGACTCAACAGAGAGACAGACAGACAGACAGACAGACAGACAGACTCAACAGAGAGACAGACTGACTCATTAGAAAGACAGACAGACTCAACAGAGAGACAGACAGACAGACAGACAGACAGACAGACTCAACAGAGAGACAGACAAACAGACAGACAGACAGACAGACAGTCAGACAGACAGACAGACAGACAGACAGACAGACAGTCAGACAGACAGACAGACAGAGAGTCAGACAGACAGTCAGACAGAGAGACAGTCAGACAGTCAGAGATACAGACAGACAGACAGCAGGACAGACAGACAGACAGACAGACAGACAGACAGACAGACAGAGAGAGAGAGAGAGAGACAGACAGACAGACAGACACAGACAGACAGACAGACAGACAGAGAGAGAGAGAGAGAGAGAGAGAGAGACAGACAGACAGACACACAGACAGACAGACAGACAGAGAGAGAGAGAGAGAGAGACAGACAGACAGACAGAGAGACAGACGACACAGACAGACAGGACAGACAGACAGAGAGAGAGAGAGAGAGAGAGAGAGAGAGACAGACAGACAGACAGACAGAGAGAGAGACAGACAGCTGTTCACCTAGATCTGAGCACTGCACGACTCTGCGGTCACAGCGACAGCCGAAAGGACAGGTGGGATGCTGAGGCTGGTACGGGTCAGCAGAACCTTCCTCCTGGTCCTTCATCATCATCATCAGCTCCTCAATATCAATGTCTTTGCCGAAATCCCAGAATGCTCTCTGCTGGAAGGGGAGAGCTGAGGCGAAGAAGGGCAGGTGGGCAGCGCAGAGCAGCAGTGAAGCCCAGAGCCACGCCATCTTACAACCAGCCTGACACACATAATCACACATTACACCATCCATATATACAAATATAGTCATAGGCTGGACAACAATAGACATATTTTATTCCTTTTAACTGACTCTTTTTTTTTTCTAGTATTTTTTATCTAGTAAACTCATAGAATCGACATTATGTTTTTTAAAGACTTTTTCACATAGCGTCTTTGTGTTGGTCTCGGACTGAGAAAAGCGCTATAAATTAATTTGAACTTGAACAAATATACAAACAATTCAATCAATCTGGTTATTTTCTCTTACAAATGACTTATGTTAAGCTTAAGAGTGAGAGATGACTTTGCTTATTTCAATAAAGTAGTACTGTAATTTTCTCGCTTGGAAAACAAAGCTAATTTTGATGATATTTTAATTTAAACTAAACTGAGACATTTTTCAAAGCGGACATTATGTTTTAGCACAGAACTTCCTGAAACAAGACGTGTCAAGTGAATTGTTCTTATTTTAAGAACACGATGTTTCTCAATTTAAGAAACTAGCTACTTTTTTATATTAAAGCCAATGAGAACAAGAACTGAAATGCAGAAACAAATCTACCGTGTAACACGAATTTTTGTCTGGTTTTAAGTCGTCTCACCAAGTCAAATTTGCTCACCATATTTGTCAGATAATTTTTACTTGATTTATTTTTTATTTTAACTCATTTAGTATTTTATTTTCTTGTTTCTTTCATGTGGATTTTATGCAGTGTAGCTCTGGTCTCTTGGAGTCGTCACTAAAATCCATGAGAAAAAATAATAAATAGAATTTTCTTCTTCCACAGCGAGGAACAAACACAAACCAAGACACATGGAGCCGCAGCCTGAGCTGGTGTGTATTTTCATAACCTGCATTTGTGTTATATTTGACTTTTCTGAAGGTCTGATGGAGACGGAACTAAAGTCCATTTCAGCTTTAATTCTGAGTGTCAAGATGTTATTGTTATGTGAAGGAACGGTTTGTTTACACACACACAGACACTCGCTCACACACATTTTTACAAACACATTTTTAACACACATTCTTGCTTTCACTCTTTCTCTCATACACACAAAAACACACTCTTGCTATTACTCTCACACACACACACACACACACACACACTCAAATCTTCCGATCACTCACTGTCTCTCTCTCTCTCACTGTTCTCCCTCCTCTCCTCTTCTCTCTCTCTCTCACACACACACCACACACCACACTCTCTCTTTCTCTCTCTAACTCCTCTGATACACACACACACACACAACACACACAACACACACACACACACACACACACACAACAAACACAGCCCTCGGTCTCTCGCTCTTGCTCGGGATCTGCTCTCTCTCTCTCGCTCTCTCTCTCTCTCGCTCTCACTCGCTCTCTCTCGCTCGCTCCACCACACCAACACCCTCTTTCTCTCGCTCTATCACACCCACTACACACACACACACACACACACACACCACACACACCACACACATTCTCGCATCTTGCATTCACTCACTATCTTTCTCTCTCTCTCTCGCTCTTTTCTCTCACTCTTCTCTCTCTCAACACACACACCACACACACACACACACTCTCTTCTCTCTCTCTCTCCTTCTTTGCATCACACACACACACACACAAACACACAAAACACACAAAAACAAGAGAAAGTGGAAGGCACGCATAGCAGAGTCAGACGAGGGCTCAGGCTCGAGAGAGAAGAGCAAGAGACGAGCAGCTCTCGAGAGAGATCGAGGCTCTCTATCTGCGCTCGGCAAAGAAAGCTTCTCTAAGCGATGATCTCCTCTCTCTCTCTCTCTCTCTCTCTCTTTCTCTCTCTCTCCCTCCCTCTCTCTCTCTCTCTCTCTCGCTCCACCCTTCACCACATAATAGCAGATGAACCGCACTTCTGGCCAGTTCACTGCTGCTTTTGGACCCTGATTCAAGCACTAAAATAGACATTAAATGCCCAACAAACGTTTTTGCTGGAGATGAACGTTACACAAAACCTTTAGTCACTTTTTTAAAAAGAAATCTATTGTATAGAAAAGAACTGATGATAATACACGGTCACAAGGATTTTAATCCCACACAAGAGAAACCGTAGCAATTTATATATAAATCACAGCATAATGTATATATAAATTACAGCTAATACTCTCAAAAACATTCTCCCAAAATCATCAAACTACAATTTTTGTCAATTAAATCCAAAACAAAGTCATTTGCTCGAAATCCAAATCCTCTCAGTGAGACGTGGATATAAATATATGAATAAAACAGTTAAAAATCATTTCTCATAATCTGTAGAGATTACCAACTTGAAATACTGAATTGCTGATCTAGAAACCACAATGTTTCATTTTAGTTTTTAATGCTACTTGAAAATAAAGCAAACACAAAAATGAACCTAAACCAGCACAAGTGGCGTCCAAAAGTGACACTTCTGCCTAAATAAAGTGTGTTTCTTACCGGACGTGTGAGTCTCGCTGACGTGGTTTCTTCTCGCCGCCGTTGTGTAAGTGTAAAGAGGTTTTATGCTTTTCTCATTGTTTATGCGCGTGACTCTCTGTGAGTTCCTCGGCTCTGAAAAGTACCTGCATTTCTAAACACTTTCAAGTCCAGCCTGCGAAGAGAAGAGAGATGAGCATTTTAGACATTCCCACTCATCCCCTCCCACCCGATTAAAGCAGTGTGTGGCCGGCTTTACTACAACCACTACTGATACGGCAGACGATAGGACGAATCTAGAAACAACGCTCACCAAGAACAAAATAATTCACAGACCTTTAAATTACAGGCATTACACGTATAAAAACGAGTATAAAAACGAGTACCCAAAAAAAAGCTTTCAAACGCAACAGAAGAATTAGACAATTTCGTCAATTATTCAAAATAAATCAGCAAATATCTAAATAAGAAAAAGCGCAGAGTTAGAACTAATTATAGAAAAAAATCCCAGTCAGTGTTTGCAACATCCTGGTTGCGGGTTTGAATCCCAGCAGCACTTGAGATGGTGTCAATGTAGCAACACAACGATACATTAGGTTTTTAAACACTGATACTTGTTTTAACGTAGAACTGGAATCTCGTGTGAAAAAAGTGACGGATAAACGGCAAAATGTATCTTAAAATGTTCATCAACTCCCGATATCAACCTAAACCAGCTTCGTTTTCCTCATCTAATCCACTTAAAAATAGAATCTCCGTCATCTCTATCTCTCATATTAGACTCAGATGTGGTGGGATGGTGGACCACGTTGGAATCTAAACACGTCCCTGGCCACAGACTTCCAGGTCGGGCCTGTGAAACCGAGGTGACTGTGTTTTTTTAATAAGAGGAAGTCTGTCTTCATGGTTTGGGACGCGGTCCACGCCCTGGAAACGACGAGCAGTCTGAGACACGGCGAGGAATGGATGGCAGGACGTCCCGGAGCTGGAAATAGAGAAGCCAGCGTGTCGGGACAGGGCGGAAGGACCGTGCCACTCAGCAGTCGTGCCGGAAGCACAGGGAATATTACGCAGGAATGCTGCCGTCACAAATCAAGCGCCGCGGACTGGAAACCATCAAGACTCCAGTGAGACGTTTACTGTAAATGACCGCATTCTTTCCCATGCAAACGTCTCGCCGTGTCTCTGGGTTTCTGCTTTTATGACATTTTTTAACTGTGCGGACAAATAAATCCCACCCACCAAAATCTCAATCAACCAATCAATTATTGATTACGTAATCAATTAGTTAATTAATTAAACCAATTCAATCCATTTAGTCAATCCATCATTCAGTATTTTTTTCACTTGATCAAACAATCCTATCTGTCTATCTATCTATCTATCCATCCATCCATCCATCCATCCATCTATAGGTCTGTCTGTCTGTCTGTCTATCCATCCATTCATCATCAATCCATCCCTACCTCCATCTACCTATCTATCTATTTATCTATCTATCCATCCATCATCAATCTATCATCCCTCCATCTGCCTATCTATCTATCTATCCATCCATCCATCCATCCATCTGTCTGTCTATCCATCCATCCATCCATCTATCATCAATCCATCCATCCCTCACTCCCTCCATCCACCTATCTATCTATATATCTATCTATCCATTCATCATCAATCCATCCCTCCCTCCACCTATCCATCTATTTATGAATAAGCTTGAAAATCAAGAAATTATAAAAGTATAACTTGATTTAAAATGTTTATTTCACTTTTACCTTCTCATAAAAATCCTTGTACGATACTTTACTAATCCTGCTGAATACAAATCATAAAAAAATAAAATGCTTCCTAACTAATTAAAAAGCAAACAAATTATGTTAACTAAGTAAAATGCTTTTAGTGACAGCGAGTCCCGGCGACAGAAGACAAATCTAGAAACAACGCTCACCAAAAATATAATTCACAGACCTTTAAATTACAGGTATTGTATAAAAATGAGTATAAAAACGAGTTTAAAAAAAAAAAAGAAAGAAAAAGAAAGTTGTCAAGCGCAACAGAAAATGTTGACGTCAATTTGTGAAACTAATATTCAGTCTGAAAAAGAATCAACAATCTATATATTTCATATTTAACAAATATCTAAATGTGAAAAGTATTGAAGAGTTAGAACTATTTAAAGAAAACGATTCCTGTCAGTGTTTGCAACATCACGGCAACATCACTTGCAACCAGCAACACGTGAGATTGTTTCCATGTGGCAACACAACGCTACATTTTTTTGACGCTTGTTACTTTCGACACTTTTACTTTTTAGCACTGATACGTGTTTTAACGTGGAAATCTGTATCCACGTGTTTAAATGTGGGTGTGTCCTGCTGCGCGCGTCTCCTCGTATCGCTGCGGCCTCAGGAGAACGCTGTGGTAGTTCCTGATGCAGGTGAAGGCCGCGGGGGGAATCAGGCGGCGCTGGATCAGGTTGTGCTCCAGGTGAACGGACACCAGCGGCGAGTCTTCACGTGTGCTGCTGTCACACAGCGAGTTCATGGTGATGTAGCTGGGAAAGAACAGAACCATTTCAGGACAGGTTACGTAGGCCCTCAGGAAAGACAAACTACTATCAGATCAGTGGCAAAACTATTAAACGGATATTTGTGTGAAATGCTTCACATTTTCGTTTTGTTTTCCTTTTTTGCAATTGCAATTTTCACATTTTCGTTGTAGACTTTTTTTTTTTCATTTTTGTGTGTGTCGTTTCAGATTTTTTTCTTGCATTTTCGCAAAGAAATGTAAAAATTGCAAGCGAAATAAATCCAAAAAGAAAATGTGAAGCATTTCATATAAACTTTTCTTAGAAAATGTTTTTTTTTTCTTATCATTTATTAAGACGTTAATATAATTGTACAGAGGTCGTAAATTTCATCTTCATTTGAACAGATGCCGAACAGGTTTCATAGACCCTCAGGAAAGACAAACTGCTGTTTTTTTTTCAAGAAATAAAGAAACGTTGAAAGTTGTTTTGAGAACATTTATTATGCTAAACTGTAATTAAACGACACAATGTTGCAGAGAAATAAACTAAATGTAGTGCCTTTTAGAAAGAAAGACTTTTTGTTGAAATCCTGGAGGTACTAAAATGTAATAGAATTAGAATCTCTATCATGGCCAATTTTGTATGGTTTATATCGTGTATGGTTCATATCGTCCATTCCTAGGGTGATGAGAGCTCCTGTTCTAAAATTCTGTCCTACACGTGAGGATTTCCTACATCGCGCTTTGTGCGTCATGTAAATAATAATAATAATAATAATAATAATATAATAATAATAATAATAATAGTAATAATGAGTATTTTTATTTTTAATGAGTATTTTGTAAGGCGCTTTCACAGTTTAACTGTCTCAAATATACAAATATACAATAAATATACAATTACGTCATGTTCTGGCCACATCAGGACGTAAAAACGGATAGTTATATCTGTCCTAGAATGTAACAGTGGTAATTAGACAACCACACTAAAATAAAATGAAGAATATAAAGAATAAAGTTTGCTGAAGTTTAAACATTTTAAACACGAACGTTCACAAAATGTACCACTTGCATGACTGTAAAGATAATTTTGGCTCAAAATGACTTTAGCCTGAGAGTTTAGTTTTCACATTTAGGAATTATATCTAGAAAAACACGTGTATAAAAGCTGATGAACGCAAGTAGTTGGACGTGCTCGCTGTGAAGTCTAAAATTGAAAATCTAAATTGTTATAAAATAAACACAATAACATATATACATAGTCATATATGTATAAATGCAACCGCTTAAAGGATATTAAAAGAATAATTACCGTCACTGCACAAGTGTGTGTATTGTTACCGCGCGTGCACCTAGAGCGGCGTAGGAAATCCTGACGTGTAGGACAGAATCGTACCCACCTGATGTAGTTGTGGTCCAGCCGGAGGTTCAGCAGGGCCTTCAGCTGCAGGATGCCGCGTGGAACAGACCTCAGCTGGTTGTGGTCCAGCAGAAGCTCCGTCAGCGAGTGGTACAGGCCCAGGAAGGAGACCTCACTCATGCCGTCCTCACGCAGCCGGTTGTGGGACAAGTGCAGCAGGTCCAGGCCGGGCCGCAGGTGGCCGAACACGTAGCCCGGGATGCGCTCGATCTGGTTGTGATGCAAGGTGAGTCGACGCAGGCCGACCGGCAGGAAGGAGGGAACGTGAACCAGCTTGTTGTGGGAGAGGTCCAGGTACTCCAACTTTCTGTGGTGGAAAGCATTTACACACCACTAATGTCGATGGGTTTTTTGGAAAATGTCCATCTAACATGGTTGTGATCAAGTGAGTTTTAACACATATTTTAATTAATAATAATAATAATAATAATACATATTATATTATATTATATTATATTATATTATATTATATTATATTATATTATATTATATTATATTATATTATATTATATTATATTATATATGTATTTTTAATGCGCTTTTCGAGAAGCTCAAAGTCTCGGGTCCATAAATAATTCGCTGAATAGGAATAAATATTTTTATATAAAATTATTTGTATTTTGATAAAAACTTTTTAGACACTTTAAATCGAGTCACTTCGGCGTTATTCAGTTGTACTTTTTTATCTCGGAAATTTTGTATTTTTATTCATATTTCATATTTTATCTTCATATCTTGTTTTCATTGTATTTCTATTGTTTTTTAACCTTTTTGGTATTCCCTTTGCACATTTTGAATAGCATGTTTTATCTTTATACCCTGTTTTATCGTAAATCTATTCTTTATCTTTTTATTGTATTTCCCCCCTTGCACATTTTGTTGTATCTTCCCCATCCCTAGGTTTAATGCTGGAACGACCAAAAAACACATTTCACTACATGTTGTACCACGTATAATCTGTATGTGACAAATAAAATTTGAATTTGAAATTTGAATTTGATTTAAATAGGAAATGTTTCAAAGATTTTACTTTGGCGACCTCTTGTGGCCACGGCACTGATAAGCAGCGGTTTATTATTTATATATTATGTACTACCGGGTCGTTAACCCTGTTGATAAAAAGAAGATTGAGAAAAAAACCAGAACATTAAAATACATATATATTCTGTATTTTTTCTTTTTTACCCTCTCTGTCTTGATTTATTTATGCTGAAGATGTACAGTATTTGCCTTCAAAAATTAAAACTGCTTTGGATTTATATTCGTTTCCATGGCGCTGTAAGAGGGAAGAGAGAGATCTGAACTCACAGTAAGTGGATCCAAGCTCTCGGATCAATCCGGTCCTCGCGGATTCGGTTATGGCTGAGGTTCAAGACCCTCAGGCTGGTGGTCTTGTTGAGAAGACCTGAATGCACCACCTCTATCTTATTGTCCGCTAGGTGGAGCTCCTGAGCACACATCGGTTTCATGAATGCACGACTGAAGACTGAAATAGCGCACGCTAAAATTTAACATCAAGAGTGTTTGTTTGTTTTGTCTGAAGAACTTTAGAATGATGCTGAGAACTCAAACATGGTCTGATTTTTGAGACGAGATCAGAGAATAGACACTTTCAGAGATGAATCATGAGAGAGAGTAAAGGTGTTCTAGATCAGGGGTTCTTAACCTTTTTGACCCCAGGGCCCAAATTATTAAATTTTTAAAATATAAAACAAACATTACTTCAGCCAAATCCTAATCATGATTTAGATTAATGCACACAAAGCTGACTTTATTTCCTCCATGGCTTTCCAATGAGTTTTGGAATTTTAGTTTCTTGATGTCGCCTTATTTTTGAAGACTTAGCCCACGCGCAACACATTGAGCTCTCCTGGGCTTGTGGAATCAGATTAGTGGCAAAAATATAAAACGAAAAATTGAAATACTTCACTTTTTCGTTTTCTTTTCTTTTATCCGCTTGAAATTTTCACATTTTCGTCCACAATTTCGACCCACTGGGTGGTGCTCAGGGCCCCACAATAGTTAAGAACCACTGTTCTAGATCATTGTGACCGACCTGTAGAGAAACAGGCAATCCTGAAGGAAGAGCCCGGAACTTATTATCATCCAGCCTGAGGTAAATCAGCCTCTTGAGCGGCCTGAAGGCCAGAGGAGAGACGTTGCCATCATGGAAGCGATTGTCCTCCAAGTCCAGGGTCAGCAGATGAGACAGACCTAACGGACACCACGGACTCCTCAAACCAACGTGGACCAGTCGGATGTGGTGAAGAAGCGGTGTGTTTACCATTAAAGCAGTGCGGAGTGAGGCCGCTGAGCTTGTTGTCGTTGATCTTCAGCTCCACCAGAGACGCAGGCAGCGCCGGCACTTTGGTGAGGTTGTTTCCATCCAGGTTCAACCTCCTGAGCTTGGTCAAGTTCTGCAGAGCGAGGAGAACGTCAGACGGAGAGCACCTGTGAGTCAACAAGGTTACGCAACATCCATATATATATCACAAGCTGGTGTGCTGAACTCAGGAGAACCCTGAGAGGAGCAGCAGAGACGGGAAACAAGCAGGACGACGTCTCCCGGTCCCACAAACGCACATATTTACAGATCTCACATCTTGAGTTCAGGGTTTTGGCGCCCAGCAGGTTTCACACGGGCGAGAAAATGTTAAAAAAATAGAGATGGAGTGGATATTTCTTGACTAGTCTCTCAGCATCCTGGTGAGAATTATCTAGGTGACGTAACACGGCATTTTGGTAAAACACAGCAGCGGCAGGCTAAATATGAACACGGTTCACAACACACACACACACACACACACACACACACACACACACTCACCCAAAACACATCGGGACGCAGAGAGAAGTCGTCCAGCTTGTTCTTGCTGAGGTCCAGCCACTCCAGGTTGGGGAGACCCACAAGGGCCTGTGCTGGGATCTTGCTGATTTTGTTATCTGCAAAGTGCCGCAAATTAATTTTCAAATTTATTGCTACAATTTATATTCTTGGGAAACACATGACGGTACAGTATTAAGATAAAGTTGAACTTTTTTATTAAGATGACCATTTTTTTTTTTTGAGTGATGAGAAGATGAGTACTTTTTTTGTATTATATATTTTATCCTTATTTTACTGTATTTTATTGTATTTCTGTTTTATCTTTTTTCTTCATCGTCATAGTTTTAGTTTTGTATTTTATTCATATTTTATCTTTGGCTTTATTTATTTTTATCTTTTTTATTGTATTTGTTTGTCGCTTAACACACTTCCCCCACCAAACCCCCCATTTTTGGGAAAATAGAAAAACAGATTCCACTACATTTTGTAATGTTGTAACCAAGAATAATGTGTATGTGACAAATAAGATTCGAATTTGAAGTTCAGTTGGCACATTTTCACTTAACCCTTACAGCTCCCCCACTACTGAGTTTCCATTCTTTATCTTTCCTATTTTGTAATATTTTTAATAATTAATTAACTTCCAAAATCACTTTGTCGTATCATCTTCAAGAATAGACTATAAATGGACTTTCAAATCACATTTTTCCTCAATTTCCATCAATTTGTTCTGCTACCTTATTGGCAGGTCCTTGTTTCTACTGGTGTCAACTTTTATCTTTCACGAACATGAGTTGTTCTCTTTCTCTTCTGGGGGCCAACAATTATTCCCGGCCCACGAGATGCTTCTTAATGAAGCTTGAACTCACCAGCTAGAAAGAGACTCCGTACGCCTGCATCTCTAATGACGGGCATTTGGGTGATGCCAGTGTTGCCACACGCAATGAGAGAGTCGGCGAGGAGGCATCCTGCGGGCAGAGACGGCTGGAAGGCTGGAAAGCCCGTGTACCGATCCACCGGTCGAGCCCTGGGAGCCGGCAGCGGTCTTCCAGTGGGGAGGATCACAGATCTTCTGGTGGGCGGAGCCAAGGCCGGTGTGGAGGGTTTGCGAGCAGGTGGCACCATCCGTCTTCCGATCACCACGGGCCGAAGAGCGGATCTGTAGAGCGAGATGCTGCTGTTCTCCTCATCCTCCTCCTCATCGTCAGTGTCGTCCTCCATGTAGTCGTCATCGTCATCGCTGTCCAAGTGCGGTGCTTTCCTGCCGTAGACGTCTGTGGGAAGGTCAGGACTCCATCTCCCATGATCCTCTGGGGTTTTTCTCACAGGCTTTTTTAGGCCATTTGCTGGTTGCTGAGTGGGAAAAAAAAGTCATATTTTTTAGAGATTTATAGCCTTTTTCCATCTCGAGTTTTGTTTTCCTGGCCACTTTTGACTTGCTGACATTAACCGGTGATTTTTAGGCTGAACTATTAAAACATCTGTAGCATTATTGGCGGAATAAATTCCCAATATTTTCACAATGTATAATATAAAGCAAAAAATATATATATTTCACAAATTATCATTATATTATAAACATCAATACACCTGTGTGCTGTGGTTAAGTAAATGTTAATTTGCATAACAGTGTGTATCATAAATATGTGATGTGTAGTGGTATGTCTGTGTGTTTTTTTTTTTCCAATTAAATGTGTACATATTGGTGTTATAATGTATTGTGCAGTTTTAAATCTAGAACTCTGAAATGTCTTAATAATAATAAAAAAAAAAGTATATTCATATTGTACTGGGTGTTTTTATCTTATTTTACTTGCTAATTTTACAATTGATTTAATTTTACTTGATTCAAGATCTTTTAGTTTACTCATTTAGTTTTTTATTTTCTTATTTTTTATTGTGGAGTTTTTACAGTGTAAAACTCTAGTCTTGCACTTGTACTTTTTTTTATGTAAAAGTGTTACACTACTGATTTGTACTGTAACGTTAATTGCCCCAACGGGACAAATAAAGTTTCTTTGACTAGTCTCATTATCGTTCAACAGCTTTACTCACCTTTAACTATTCCAGATTTTACTTATTCTATATTATATCTATTATATCTATTTTATTATCTATGTGCAACCCTTTGTCCAGCCAAAACTGTTAAAAAGGGCTCTATAGATAAATAAAGTTGAGTTGAGTTATTATCTTAAGCGTCAATTTTGTGTCTGTATGTGTTTGTTTAACCAGAACATATTGTGTGTGTGTGTGTGTGTGTGTGTGTGTGTTTTGTTCGTTGTGATTACTGCACTACTTTTTGCTTTTAATGAACTGTTCTTGCAAACACAGTATTGATAATAAAGCAGTATACGCACGGCTTTCCCTGAGGCGATCAGCGTCTTGCTCTTCTTGGGCTTCACCTCAGGAGACTCCGTCCCGTCACGTGGAGGACCACGTTCTGTCTGGCCGCTGCGGGAGTGTGTTTGCTCTGAAACGGCTGGACTGGGATTGTTGGCCACGCTCTTCTCGCTGGGTGAAGCTGGACAGGTCAGCAAACACAGAGTCAAACATCACACTCCAGCGTGGCTCCTTCCCAGCGCATGAAACACAGCGAGAGACTCGTCCTGTTGCTTTGAGGAAGTCAAATGATCTTACTGATGACTGGTGAGAATATAAAAGGTCAACTAAATATTATAGAATGCATGATTCAAATGACTAGATAATCGGCTGCATGAGTAGCAGTTGTCAGTGTAGAGAGAGAGAGAGAGAGATCAAAAGAGAGAGAGAGAGAGAGATACAGACAGATAAAGTGATAGAAAGAGACAACGAGGGGAAGAAGAGGATGGAAAATTGAGTAAAAAAAGTAAACTAGAGAAAAGAAGAGAGAGAGAGAGAGAGAGAGAGAGAGAGAGAGCGAGAAAGAAAGAAAGGAGAGAGAGAGAGAGAGAGTGAGAGAGAGAGAGAGAGAGAGAGAGGAGATACAGTTAGATAAAGTTGTTAGAAAGAGACAAAGAGTAGAAAAAGGAAAAGAGAGACGAGGAAGGAGGAGAAAAAGAAAAAGAAGGAGAAAAATAGAGAGAAGAGAGAGAGAGAGAGAGAGGGAAAGAAAAGAGAGATAGAGAGAGAGAGAGGAGAAGAGTCAGATAGATAAAGGGATAGAAAGAGACAAAGAGGGAGGGAGACAAGAGTAGAAAAAGGAAAAGAGAGATGATTGATTGAGGAAAGGACGAAGGAGGAGACAAAGAGAAAGGAGAAAAATAGAGACAGAGACAACTAATAGAAAGAGAGATAGCAAGAGAGAGAGAGAGAGAGAGAGTCAGATAGATAAAGTGATAGAGACAAAAAGGGGAGGAAGACCGGAGTAGAAAAAGGAAAAGAGAGATGGGTGAATGAGAGAAAGAAGGGAGGAGAAGACAAAGAGAAAGAAGGAGAAAAATAGAGAGGGGGCGGGTACTGGAAAAAACTGTAAAAAAGTTAACAAGAGAAAGAAAGATAAGAAAAAGACAATAACGAGAGAGAGAGAGAGAGAGAG
>CM051498.1:27784164-27806524 GCA_028031935.1 Paedocypris micromegethes | reverse complement strand
GAGAGAGAGAGAGAGAGAGAGAGAGAGAGGAAGAGACAACAAATAGAAAGAGAGAGTGACAGAGAGAGAAAAGAGAGAAATAGAGAGAGAGAAAAGAGAGATAGATAGAGAGAATGAGAAAAAAGAGAGATAGAGAGTCAGATAGATAAAGTGACAGAAAGAGACAAGGAAGTAGAAAAAGGAAAACAGAGATGGGTGAATGAGAGGAAGAAGGGAGGAGGAGGAAAGAGAGAGAGAGAGAGAGAGAGAGAGAGAGGGCAGATCTGTCACCGTTGAGGGAACAGGGGATGCTTCTGCACGTCACTTCTCCATCTTCACACTGGCAGACGCTGCACGGCTGAGGAGACCATCTCGCCCCATCAAACAGAGAAATACCATTCACCGAGCAGCGGCTGAGCACTCCTGAAGACACACACACACACACACACACGTTTATATCACAGTGGTGGTCCACACAGGTCTTTTTCATTTTAATATTTCTATTTATTTATTTATTTATTTTTTACCACGTCACCATCCCATCGGGTGACACCTCTGAGGAAGACGGAAGTAAACGTCGAAACATGTCAGTATAAAAGGAATTAAACACATGCGTTTGTGTCTGATATACAAAAAAAAATTATAAATATTAAAATTATAAATATATAGACACTAGAAGGATGTTTGAAGTAACCAGATCTTTTAAATGTTTTCATAAAGGTCCCCATTTTACTATAAAAACCTAGTATTTAGTTCCCCATTGAGGCCTAAATGTTGATGCAAGGATGTTTTATTATTAGCAATGGACATTTTTCTTTTTTTGTTTTTTTTTAACTGACTCTTTTTCCCTAATTTTTGAACACGGATAAATAATGGACATTTTTTCTTTAAAGGCTATTTTCCCCCTAATTCGCATAGCGTCTTGACCTAGAAAAAAAGCGCTATAGAAATAAACCTGAACTTGAAAACATCGTCTACATGGCAAAAAATGCACATGAAAAAGCAAGAAAATGAAAAACAAAATGAGTAATAAAAAAAAACTTAAATCAAGTAAAATCATCTGCCAATGGGATGAGAACATGTTACGTATTCAGTATTCACTGCAAAAAAATTAATTCTTGACAAGCCAAAAATTCTTGAATCGATACAAAAAATCTTGTTTTCATACAAAATTTATTTTTTCAAGAAAATAGGTCTTGTTTCACGCCGACTTACCAAGTAAAATTTCCTCACCCCATTGGCAGATAATTTTACTCAAATTAAGTGTTTTTTTTTTTGCTCATTTTGTTTAAAATTTTCTTACTTTTTCACGAGCATTTTTTGCAGTGCTGGTGTGTAAATCGTGGTACAAACTAACCTGTAAGGAACGGATGGTGAGACCGGTGAGGCAGGAAGCGGCGTGAGCTGCGGTGTCTCTGATCGGCCACTGCGCCGGTCAAACACAGACACAAAGCCAAAGCCGCGCTGAAGCTCCTCATGCTGGACGTCTGGATCAGCTCTGACCCTGTCACTCTCCTACGGGACAGTTATACCTCACGCCCCCCTCCTCAAAAAACAGATCCAGAGGTGAGGAGGAGGAGGAGGAGGAGGAAGGGATGGAAAGGAAGAGAGGGAGGGGCGCTCCACAAAGTGGCTCATTCATCCAACCAACTGTGGAATCAGACTAGTGCCAAAAATATCAAACGTAAATTTCGAGGAAACGAACGAAAATGCTTCACATTTACGTTTTTTTTTTTTTTGCTTGCAATTACGTTTTTTCTTTTTTTCAATCTTCACGTTTTTGTTTGAACTTTTTTCTCTTAAGGTTTTCCGTGCTTTTTTTTCTTTTGCATTTGGCTTTCACCCGGGGGCGGCCCTTACTCTGATTGGCCGGTGAGAATGTGACTGACAGCTGCTTGACCAGGAAGTGTGGGAGGAGTTCAGTGCATGTATACTGTGACATTCACTGCTTTTTTTTTAAATATTAATACTCAAGCTTTGATTTAAATGATATTTTTGCAATCTATAACATTTAGCAAACGTAATTGCAAGTAAATGTGAAGCATTTTCATTCAATTCTTTCATTTTTTTAGTGTCTTCTATGCCTCTAACAAGTTTTTTTAAACAAGATTTAGCTTCAATTGACTTTTTCACAAAAGTGCTTCTTTTCAGTCTCAAAGTGACGTTTCCAGCATCGAAAGCAAAAGAACAGGTCAAGTTGCAGAAGTGACAGATCTCATCAATTCGTTCAAATATTTTTGGCACAGACCTGATTCCATAACCAGCCGGCGTCAGTTTCCTCCTCAGCTGGTCTCAGGTCTGCTCAGCAGCGTGGAAGCTGAAGGAGACGTCCCGCTCAGACGGAAGGCCTGAGAGGGGGACGCTGATGTGAAAGGTGGCTTTGTTGGTCTGCGGCACCACACTCCTGAGAGATTCTTCACGTTCCGGGGCCCGTCTGTCTCCACACGGCCTGCTGCTCTGGTGCTGGTGTTGGGATGGAAGAGTCTTTTAGTTTGGCCTGTTCTAATTCTCTGGTTATAGTCTTGTGGATAAGTTCAAGTTCAAGTTTATTTATTTAGCGCTTTTCTTAGTTCGAGACCAACGCAAAGTCACTATGCGAGTTAGGGGCAAAAATAGTCTTTAAAGGAGTAAAACGTCCATCTGTGTTCAAAAATTCAAAATTATTCAGCTTATTGTAAAACTTCCACATAGGACAAGCTCTCGGATGAAAGAAAGAAAACTAAAAGCAATCATGCCTTTTATCATGATTATTGATAATAAGTTATTGATACAAAGAGTAATGACTAAAATTATTAAGTTCAAGTTTATTATTATAGCGCTTTTCTAGAGAAATTAATTTCTAGCGCTTTTATATAGAGAAAAAAATAGTCTTTAAAGAAGAAAAAAGTCCAATTTTTATCTCTGTTCAAAAATTAGAAAAAAAAAGAGTCAGTAAAAAAAAAGAAACATTTCCATCGTTCATCGTTGTCCAGACTATGGGCTATGACCAGAAGCTAGATCGCCACAGTGGCCAGGAAAATTTGTTTTATACATTGTAGTTTTATAAAATATTTTTTATTTTGGTTTTTAGCTGTGAACTATTTTTTTTGCATGCCGCAAAGGACACGCATTCTGATTATAAAAAAAACAAAATAAAAACAATTGTGAATTCTTGTACCGTTGTTAAACATTTTATTGATACAAAGAGTTATGATTAAAAATATTAGTTTCATACATAGATGTAGATACATGTAGATAATGATATAGCATACTGTATATAAAATTCCAAAATATTATATAGATTTTTTCTCACGTAAAACTCTCACACAGAACAAGCTCCGGTGTCTAGAAGACAATAAAAAAATAATTCAAGGACTGGTTTTATTTATTAAATAGATTCAATAAAGAAATAGCGTTATAACTGAGGTTGTAATTGCATATTAGCTTATTATAATATATTTACTCCTTTATTTTCTTCTTTATTTGTAAAAAAAAGTTTGTATTTAATTTAAATGTAATGTATACTTTTATACATTTTTTACATGTAATTTTAATATATTTATTTAAAAAAAATCAGAATAGTGGAAATAAAGCTAGCAATCCCATTAGGCTTCAGCTCCCCCTGACCCAGAAGTGGAAGAAGCAGCTCAGAAAAGCGAGATGTGTTGGTGTTCAGACTTTGATAAACAAATGAGCAAGAGCCTCAGACAGCAAACAGTCTGCTCCACACTTTCTTCCTCACAACCTGAGAATCCGTTTCGACTTTTCCGGGAAAAAAAAAAAAAAAAAAAAAAAAAAGTTCTTTCCTTCTACACAGAATTCTGGAGCCAAGAACGTCAAGAACAAAATAAATCTTTCACACGGATGTTTGGAGAAAACACACGGAATATTACACACATTTGATAGAGAGACAGACAGACCAACATATAGACAGACAGAGACAAACCAATATATACACACAGACAGGCCAGCAGGCATATATATATATACAGTCAACCGGATAGACAGACAGATTATTAGAAACAAACAGACATTACCTGAATAATCCTGTGATGATTATTCACTATTAATGTATATGAAATTAATTCATAAAAATCACGTCACACAATCAAATACGTACAATCTTTTTCACGTTTACTATTTTAAACCGACCTCGAGAGTTCGACCACCAACGCCCTCTAGTGGAGAAACGCGTAAACACACATTTAACTGTGTTGGGCCAACGTCATTGACTTTCTACCAATCAGCGCGTCGTTCTTCCAACTCTGTCAACCAATCAGATCTCATGTCAACAGAACGCGCAGCAATGGAGGCGAGCATGAAGCCCGTGGGTGTGTAGCAGCATGTCAACGTCAAATCACCAGATGGTGACAAACCGAAGTGTGGAACACACAAAATGGCTCCGTGGTCTGACAAAATGCTACAACTCCTGCGTCGAATGAACAACTTTCACTTGCCCGGTGAGCGATCGGGCGCGCGCATGTGTTCCGCGTGAATGGAGCGTAAATGACGCGATCAATTATCGGAGTGTCGCGGTTCAATCACGCAGAATTAATTACACGCCTGGTCACTTTAAAAGCACAAACCCGTTGCTTTTATAAAATGGCTCGTGTAAATATTGGGAATTATTGCATGTTTAAAATGTGCTAATAGAATGTAGATCTATTATGTCTATTACATACAGTATATAAACAGTGTAAACGTGACATTGAATTATACATACACACACACACACACACACACACACACACACACACACACACACACATGTNNNTACAGTATATAAACTTACCCCCCCCCCATTTGTTTCTATGATTAAAGAAAATTGTAGTGTTTGTATCATCCATTCATCCTGAACAATGGCATGATCGTAACAAAAGCGCAAATCGCTCTTTTCTGTCTTCACTGGTCCTTGATTCGTATCTCTGAACTTATGTCTGTATTTTCTCACCTCAGGTTCCAGTCTAGAAAGCTGTCTGCGTTTTGAAGTGGCGGGGCAGCAGGTTGGTTGGATTCCCCCAAAAGTCGCCTCCACTCTCGGACGCTTTCCCACTGTGTTCAGACCGTACGGAAGCGCCATAACCTTCTGCTCCAGCCTGGACTCTTTTGAGAACCGCTCCGTGGCTGTGGACGAGGTTCTGCAGGAGCTGAGGAGAGAGGCGGCGTTCACCTGCCTCATCGGCTGGAGGGATGAAGTGAGACACACACACTCACACTCGTTTAATTGGGCCACATTTTACAGTCACGAAACTCCTATCGAGGGTTCGTACAGGCGCTTGAAATCATTGAAAACTCTTGGTGTTCAATTCAATAATGTGTGTTCAAGGCCTTTATTGTTGCAGTGTTCCCGACTTTGTTACACTTTGTTAATATGAAACACACTTTGCTAAAAATGCAGAAGAACGGCAGATGTCTCATGTCTTACTTTAAATAAATTAGAATACAAATTGTGCCTATAGTGTTAGTAAGCTCCACTAAAATCTAGTCCAATTTTTTTTCCACCAAATGCCACAAATCTTTCCCCCAAAATGGTAGTGTTTCGTTTTAATTGTGTTTAGGAATATTTTAAATATACATTTTACCACAACTGTATGGTGCTGGAAAAACTTGAACTAGAAAGTGTTTGAATTGTATCTTTCAGAAAGTGTAGGAACCCTGCCTACCAAACACAAGGGTCGCGCTGTGTCCCAATTAACTAGCACATGTGTGTATGAATGAAAAATGTGCCGAAATATTTCATAAACAGTGTGTGTGTGTGTGTGTGTGTGTTTTAGCAATATGCAGTGATGCCCCGGTACTGTGACGCTCCGCTGATGTACATGGAGAGATCAGCCACGAGTAAGTCCAACTCCAACACATCCGTCTCTCAGTCAGGTGGAGTTCCTTCAGTGTGTGTGTGTGTGTGTGTGTGTGTGCGAACAGGCCTTTTCGGAGTGAAGCGCTACGGTGTCCACGTCAACGGCTTCACTCGGGACTCCGGTGGAAACCTCAGCATGTGGCTGGCGCGGCGCTCTCTGACCAAGCAGACCTACCCGGGCCGACTGGACAACATGGTGAGGGCGTGGCTAGTGGCCACACCCACCAGCTCACCTCACGTTTGCCTACGTTAGCCTAAAGCCGAGCGCGGTTCCTGAAAGACGTCCGTTTTTTTTATGTGTTACGTTTATGACAGATTGAAACGAGTGGAACGTGAATCAATGACGAAAGCTGGAAAAACGGAGCCTGAATTTAAATGTCAAGAACTTTTCTCTTATTTTTGAACTTTTAACACCGTTTAATTTGACCTGAACATAATCTTTCTAATATAAACATGTAGCGCGGTGTTACAAATGTCAACAAAATCATAATGATTTTCATATGGTAATTACATCAAATAAGCCAAGCAGAAAATTCCAAGTGAAAAAGTACTTAAGTATTTTAAAATATTTTTACACTTAACGGGTCAATTTTATGAATAATGGGAGAAGATAAAGTAGGGGGGAAAAAATAAAGATGAAACTTGGAAGATGAAAAGATGGAGGACACGTGTTCACCGAGTGGAATGATGTTTCTACAATGAACTGCGAAGAATAAAAAGAAATTAGTAGGAATTAAAAAAAAAATCAATGAAAAATGTTTCAATCAAGGAAAAGTGTAATGATGAAACACGAGGACGCTAAAAAGTGTTTTTACCATTCATTATTACGCTATACAGCTAATAATATTAAGAAGTAGGGACCGGTCACATCAGGCAGAGCGATTAATGGAAGAGTCGCGGGATTGGTGTTTCCTCAGCTTTGGCATGATTTGATTGGCTGTTGCAGGCGGCGGGCGGGCTGGCGGCGGGATGCAGTGTCAGACACACCATGGTGAAGGAGTGTGAAGAGGAGGCTTGTGTTCCTCCAGACCTGGCGGAGCAGGCGCGGCCGGTGGGAACCGTAAGGTGCGTATAGATAGATATATGTGCGCTGTCAAACGATTCATTTTTTTTAACTAGTTAATCGCACTTCCCTGATCAAATTAATCGCGATTAAATGACTGAAGCTTGTAATATTGGATATTGAGGTGTGATATGTAAATTAATATAAACGCATCACTAAATAAACACTCCTTTAAATACTGTAAAATAATTTAGTATAATTTGTGTTCAATTTGCAATGTATTGTCTTGTTTTTTAACCCTCCGAGGTAGAGTCGCACTTTTTTCACGACAAAACGCGCAAAAAGGTCAATTATGGTCTTACATATAAGTGTTATTCATCAATGGAAAATATTAAGTACAATTTTTTTAGGTCACACTCTTAATAAAATCAGGAGGTTGTGTTTTTTGTAAAAAAAAATAAAAAAAATAAATAATAATAATGAAACGTGAAGCCTGTTTTGCCTTCTCTTTGTCAGCTGAAAACGAACTGTAACTTAATAAATGCTCATCACTCTAAAATGAAACATACGTCTACATAAACTTATTTTTAAAAACAGACATTCTAAGCTTTACGTAAATACAGTGTTGTCTGTTTACCTAATCCGTATGAATCTAACGCTTCGGCTTTCTGAACAGAGCAAGTTATTTGCAGTTGAAAAGGACCTAGAAACGTGAACGTAGGTCAGTGTCACTTAAACACTTTGCCTAAGTGACGACACCTGAACTCAATGACTGTGAGCTGCTGATCTTAATGAGCCGCACCTGGAGACAGCGCACGGCTCTCTTGGTTCTATTCATTGCACGTTACCAAACCGAAAGTAAAATAATTAAGTGCAATGGATGCAATTAAGCACTTCAAATTAATTATGTGCGTTAACGTGTTAACTCTGACTAATATGACCGCACTAATATATATATATATTCCTCCCGGAGAAATGATTATTCTGGAGGATTCCGCCTGCGAACGCCAGGAATAGATCCCAAGTGGCAGCGTTCCAGTCAGCCACGGAAGGCATTCGGAGAAAAGCTGGAAGTTTCTGGCTGGCGGCGTGATGACTAAACACGCCCGTGGTTTCTGCCCGGCAACAGCCTGCTATGTTTAGCCTCATTGGATCTTTGCGTTGTCTTTATCGTCCGCAGCTACACCTACGAGGACGAGGAGGGAGTGTTTCCCGAATGCCAGTTCGTCTTTGATCTGGAGCTGCCTCTCCATTTCCAGCCGCACATCGGCGACGGAGAAGTGCAGGCGTTTTACTACTATCCCATCGAGAAGGTGAGTGAAGCCCGTCGGTCTTGCTCACGCTGTAAAAGTGTAAAGGACTGTAAAATTATAAAAGACTGTAGAAGTGTAAAGGACTGTAAAATTATAAAAGACTGTAGAAGTGTAAAGGACTGTAAAATTATAATAGACTGTAGAAGTGTAAAATTATAAAAGATTGTAAAAGTGTTAAAGACTTTGAAAGTGTAAAACACTGTAAACGTGTAAAAGAGGCTCTCTAACCACTAGGCCACAGCTGCCGGAAATGACGCTTGTGACTTTGACCTTTTGTGACCTTTTTAAATCCACCAATGAGAAAAAAACATTTCTAAGCCCCACCTCCACCTTTCAAGTCTCGCCTCCATTGTCAGCGCTAAATGGGGGTGGGGACTTATAAGCGGATCGACTTATAAGCGAGTAAATATGTGATTTGTTTTTGTCCAGGTGAAGGATCTGCTGGTCAGTGAAGAGTTCAAGCCGAACTGTGCCATGGTGGTCCTGGACTTCCTCATCAGACACGCCATCATAGAGCCGGACTCTGGTTGGTAAGGCCCGTCCGGAGCCGGTTGGTCACCTGACCTGTTGCTGTTGTGCTTTCAGAGCCGTACTATCAGGAGTTTGTGGCTGGACTGCACCGCTCCTTATAGTTCCTGGTCTTATCATCTACCTCTTTCTGTGACTCCTGATGCAAGCGTGAGGCCACACGGGGGTTAAAGAAGAGCCCGGGTCTCACAGTCGCCCTGAAACGGTTTTATTTTACTTTTAATACATTTCAAACGAGCGGAAGAAACTCCACAGATGCGCCGGTGTACAAAAGAGAAGTGACGCGGCATTAAACGCTCCTCGCAGACCAGTCGCTAGTCTCGTCCTTCTGTTCCTCCTGACGCTACTCGAGCTGGTCAAATATGCAGACGTGATAGTGTAAGTCGAATCTCACATTAAAAAACAAAACGCCACAGAAAAAAAGCGAGAAAAAATGAATCAAAACTAAACAGGAAGTCACACCGCTTTTACGTGAGTTCCCGCGTGTCGACGAGGATTCGCCATGACTTGATCGCCGACTCAAAAGCGCCACCGATGCCGAAAAAAAAAAACATTAGTATTGTTGCTTAATGCATTTTTATAGGCAAATGGCAAAATGTACAATATATTTAAACCGCGTCGAACGAAAAAAACGCAACCGACCAATAACGCGGCGGCGTGTTAAAAGAAGCCGACGATTCCCGTTTAACCGACAAAAACCCGGGGGATTGTGGAAGAGAGACGCGTCCAGAAGAGTAAATAATGCCTTCAACACCCTGAATAATGCACTTGGTGCCAAAAAAGGAAATTTCCCGACCGTTTCCGCTCCGGCTCTTCTGACACGAAGAAGAATCCCGCCAGAGAATCCCACCCGCCACTGGAACGTCCGTCGGCTTCACTTGGCGTGCGGCCAGTCCGAAGCCGCGTGTGAAAGGACTGGACGCTTGTGTTTTCTCCTCAGCTGACCCGTTGAAAATGACCCTCCCGGACCCCCGTGCTAACGAGCAGGGGCGTGTCTTCCCTCTACTATAGGCCTAGATTAAACCCCGCCCCCTCCCTCTCTTCTCATCCTCCCTGTTCTTTAGAGCAGAGCGCAGGCGTTCTTCTTGCCACGTTTCTTGGCCTGAAGCGCCGCCCTGGTGGCCATCTCGAACACTTCCCTCACGCCCTCCTTGGTTTTGGCCGAACATTCCAGGTAGCCGAAGGCGTTGATGCGATTGGCCATGTCTCGGCCCTCCTCGGGTTTCACAGGCTCCTGTGTCGGAAAGCAGCGGCCGGTTATTTGGCCGAACGATATTGTGTGAAATGACACGGCGCACTGACCTGCTTCATCTTCAGCAGCTCTCGCCGAGTGTGGTCGTCGTTGCGTAAATCTTTCTTATTGCCCACCAGAATAATCGGAACGTTGGGACAGAAGTGTTTCACCTCGGGCGTCCATTTCTCCGGAATGTTCTCTGCGCGAATGAAGGGATGAATGTGAAAACGGAGTTGGCAAGAGTCGGCGATATTTTAGCAGATAATTCTGTATTTCGCGAGTGTTGAAATATAGTGGGACGGTAATTGAAGAGCTTTCTGAGATGTGGTTTTTTTTTTTTTGAGAGACGATCTTTAGTCTCGTTCTTTTCATGCGCACGTAAACGCTACGATTGGTTGTGCTTGCGTTTTCCGCTTCTAGCTTTTTGACCTTTTTTAATCTACCAAAAATGAGAAAGAATTGAAAAAGATAGTGTTTCAAAGCCACGCCTCCAGCTTCTAAGTCCCGCCTCCAACCATCAGCGCTAACCCTTTTACGCTACTATTTATTCAGAGACGCATTTTCGTCATTTAATAACAAGAAAACACAAACCTTAGAACTCAAACATGAATGTACCACAAAAATACCACAACATGTGAGGTAAAGTACCACTAAAATCTGAAACAGAACGCTTTCTGGAATCGTCAGACAAAGAATTCAAAATATAGATAAAAAAAATTTTAAATACGCATTTTCTTTTTAGAGATTTTTAGTTACTTTAGAATAGATGCGAGTGAATAAAGGTTGAATTATTATTATGATTTAAAACTATGAATAGATCAAGACACACACACACACACACACACACACACATACCCAGACTGTCGGGACTGTCGATGGAGAAGCACATGAGGATGACGTCCGTGTCGGGGTAGGACAGGGGTCTCAGGCGGTCGTAGTCTTCCTGTCCGGCCGTGTCCCACAGAGCCAGTTCCACCTGCCGACACAAACACAACCATTGATTTAAAACGTGAAAAGATCAAGAAACTCGAAAAAGGTGTGTGTGTGTGTGTGTGTGGTAGGATTTTCTAACATGAGGAAAAGCTCAAGGTTATTACTCCTGCCAGTGTTACAATACTGTCTAAGCCCCTCCTCTGTTTCAAGCCCCTCCCCTTCTATAAGCTCCTCCTCCACTCGTGTCTTATTCAGTTCAAGTCTCTCACCTCAAGGTAACTACTATAAACCGTATATCTTTACCCAATCCTCATCGTGCTAGTATATATAAAAAAATATGTGTTTGATTAAACACTTTTATATCTTGAAGCATAAAAACATGGCGTGGCATTTTTAAGGATTGGAACGAGTTATTTAACCCTCCTATTTTGTTCGTTTCAGAGGAACACCAAAAATGTTCACGGGTCAAGTTGAGTGTAAAATTAGTGTCAGAAACCAAAAAGATCCCCAAAACAGTGTGTGTGTGTGTGTGTGTGAGAGAGAGACAGTGGTGTATTATGTCTCTTTGTTGCAAAGAAAGAAATAGTATTTGATCTTTCTGACTCTTTTTATCTTCATTTTGTCTGAAGCTACATTATCTTTGTAACAAAAACATGTAGCGGGCGTTACAAATATATGTCAACCGAATCATTTTTTGTTTAAATGTTGATTACACCAAGACACTTAAGTATTTTTTTCATTTTTAAACTTTTAACACTTAATTGTTATATTTTGTATGTGATAATTTCACCAAATAAGCCAAGCAGGAGAAGTTCCAAAGATTAAGTATTTTTAAAATACTTTTCAACTTTGTAAACAGGTCAATTTGGTCTTCCAATATAATTTGTGGTATTGACATTGCTGGTTTTAGGAATAAACTAATTTCAACAATCCAAAGGACATGTGTGAAAAGAAGAAGAAGAAGAAGAAGAAAACTTTATTGGCCAGGTTGCAATGACAACAAGTAATTGGGTTTGGATATTAATACCATAAAGATATAAATAAAAGATAAACGAGAAAACGTGTCATGTCTTGAAGAAAAAGTGCTGGCTCGTCGGGTCAAAGGTCAAGCGCTCACCTGTTTGCCGTCCACCTCGATGTCGGCGACGTAGTTCTCGAACACCGTGGGCACGTAGACCTCAGGAAACTGGTCCTTGCTGAAGACGATGAGCAGACACGTCTTTCCACACGCTCCGTCTCCCACGATCACCAGCTTCTTACGGATGGCCGCCATCTGTCCGGACAGTTCACAGCGTCTGGTGAGGTCAGCATCACACACGTGCCATGTGAGGCGTTATTTACACACGGCTCAGGTCAATGTTTGCAGAAGACCAGCAAAACAGGACGCTTCCTGGGTCAGGTGACAAAGGGAAACTACTTTGTTACTTTACTTGAGTAGAGTTTTGACTCATTTATACTTTACTGGAGTAATTATTTTATTACTTTTAATAATAATATTATTACTTTTATGATATTTTTACTTCTACTACTTTTTTTTTTTTCTTAAGCAAGTCGCTGTACTTTCTAGTCGTTACATTATGGTGAGTTTGACGTATAAACACTAAATATTATTTCGTACCGTTTATTTGAAAATAATCCAAGACTGTTATTTTGTAACAAATTGTACAGATTTAATTTGATTTTATTACAGAAGTTCTTTAGCGTGTAAGGCTAAGCATAGTAAGCATTATAATAAAATGCATCAATTTTCGATGTGTTTATACGCAGCAACATTTTAATATAACAATATAGTTCTATAATGGCATCTTAACTTTGCATTACCTATACTTTTATATTTCAAGTAGTTTTATCAACACTAATAACAGCACTTTTACTTCAGTAAAAAGATTGGGCTGGTACTTCCACAGAAGTATTTTCAACTCCCGTATTTATACTTCTACTCAAGTAACGAATATGACTATTTTTGACAGCACTGCACCTTAACGACGCATCTCCAGGCGTGACCTTTACGACCTTTGATATATTATCACAAACGACACAATTCTAGAATGTAAACGACAACAAACGCTAATGCACGCGACCCATCACTGTGTACAAATCTTGATACGACCCGCTTAGTTAAAATAGCTCAATGTGTGAGGTACATATTTACTTATATTGACATACGAAAAACATATTTGCTCATGCAAAGTACGGATTCTTGCCACAAATAACAGACTACGCGGTGTAGGGGGTGTATAGACATACACAACTGATGTAGAAGAGGTAAATGTTTCGAATATTTATACATGAAATAGACAATTAATCGTTAAAAGTTTGCGATCTCTATTCTATGCGATCTATGCGATCTAGATGTGTTTACTGTGGTTTCAAACCAGAAGACGACACTCAGCAAACAAATATACAGTTGACAAAATCATTAGCCCCGCCTACAAAACAATCATTGTTTGATAAGTGTTTCAAAAGTGCTTTTAAACGGATCATTTTGTCCTCAACTGTACATAATACTGTACCTTGTTATGTTTATAGTGATTTTCTTTACGTTACATTATTTTTCATGCAATTTATTTCAAATTAAAGCAAAGAGTAATGCTCTTGACTGCTGTTTGACAACCAGGTTTTCAAGGTTAAATATTTAAAATTCAGCATCGTGAAAGAATCATCTTTTTGAACCGTGAAAATCGAACCGCGATTCTCATTCGACAAGTGATCCGTGTCGAAAAATGTGTGTCGTCATCACTTGATCGATGTCACGGTCACCCTGATCATAACCAATCACATCCACGGACGAAACTGGAGACCCGGAAGAAACCCACGCAAACACGAGGAGAACGCGCAAACCCTGCACTGACCAGGCCTCGAACACACCTAGAATCTAGAACGTCTGCTTGATGTTTGTTTATTTACCGAAACCTCACCAACTCACTCCTCCAATCAAATCATATCACTCCAGGGAATGTTCCATGACGTCACATTACATACAACTATCCCTGAGAGTGGACTGCATTAGTAGGAGAATCTCTCTCTCCGGACAGAAATAACGATTATATTCCTCTAATATTCGCCAGTATAAAAAATTTAATGGAGCGATTGGCTCCGCTGGACAACAATCAACAAATGGTGACGATATAATCCGCAAATCTGCGCCAGAAACGGGTCAGTCCAAACAGAACCGAGGACCGGATCGGGTCCCACACGACCCCGAAACAGATGAAACCCAGTTGTGATTCCAGCCGCGGCTTTGATCGACACTTTTCTCGCTGACGATCATCGGCGTTTCCGTCATCAGGTAGCCTATTAGCACATGGCTAACCCGCACCAAGAACGCGTCGCTATAACCACGGGAAACGACTTTAAATATATTGAAGGTCGTATCGTCTGCTCGACGCGTTCCGAAAGATTGTGTTTGCGAATTGTGAGTTGATCGTGCGTTTTGTGTCTGTATTTACCGTTTTGGCTTCAAGTGTCCTCGCTTTCTTTATCTTTTCCTGTACGACCCCAAGGCCACGCCCCGCAGACGGTGCCACGCCGTGAGACACGCCCATTCATGTGCGTTTCTCCAATCAAAAACAAAATGCTTCCGTGACGTCAGACCGGAGAACGGAAACGTTTTCGCAATGACTTTTCTTATTCCTTTACGAATATATATATAATTCCCTTATTCCTGATTTTATGTCTATTTCTAAAATATTCTAATTGCTCATTTATTAACATGTGTAGAATAGCTTTGAGGGAAAAAAAAAACCGAATATATAGAAATGTTAAATTTTTGTTTTTTTAATTGAATGACTTCACACTAAGGGGAAGTTTCTTATAACAAAAAATAATATTAAGTAATCAGTGTAAATAATACGATAGAATTGCAAATACTAAATGAATTTAATATTATTTTCAACGTATGAATAAACTGTGTGTGTGTGTGTGTGTGTGTGTGTGTGCGTGCGTGCGTGCGTGCGTGCGTGCGTGTTAAAACATTACACGTATAGCCTAGATTTTTTTTTTATTATAATATAGCTGAGGACAGTCAAATATACAATCAAACACAAATGAACAGAATATTTATTAACAGAGCATCTATTCCTCAGATGAGGGCAGAACAATCTTGCTGGGGTCGTAGTAATTTTCAGTCAAGACGGGGAGACCCTCCGCTTCCCTCTGTTTGATCAAGCGTTCAGCTTCCCGGCGAGCCCACTGCCTCATACTGAGAGAGAGAGAGAGAGAGAGAGAGAGAGGATAAGATAAGAGATGAGAAGATAAGATACGAGAAGAGAAGACACAAGAAGAGAACAGAAGAGAAAATAAGATAAGAGAAGATGAGACGAGAAGAGAAGAGACAAGATGATAAGAGAAAACGAGAAGAGAAGAGATGAAGAGAAAATAAGATAAGAGAAGATAGGATGAGACAAGAAGATAAGAGAAGACACGAAAAGGTAAGAGAAGAGAAGACAGGAGAGGAGAGAAAAGAGGAGAAAAAGAGAAGAGAAGAGAGAGGAAAGGAGAAAAGAGAAGAGAAGAAAACAGGAGAAAAGAAAAGAGAGGAGAAAAGAGAAGAGAAGAGAAGAAAAGAGAAAAGGAGGAGAGGAGAGAAGAGAGAAGAGGAGAAAAAGAGAAGAGAAGAGAGGAGAGGAGAAAAAGAGAAGAGAGGAGAGGAGATAAGAAAAGAGGAGAGAAGAGAAGGATAAAACAGGAGAAAAGAGAAGATAAGAAAAGAGAAGAGAAAAGGAGAGGAGAGAAGAGGAGAAAAAGAGAGGAGGTGAGAAGAGAAGAGAGGAGAAAAGAGAAGAGAAGAAAAGAGGAGAGAAGAGAAGATAAGAGGAGAAAACAGGAGAAAAGAGGAGAGAAGAAAAGGAGGAGAGGAGAGAGATTGTGGGGGGTGAAGAAAATAAAAACAAAGGCAAGACAAATGTGAGAGATCATGGAATAAAACATGGAATAAAAACAAAACAAGAGAATAGCGTGAGACGGAAAGAAAGCGAGAAAGGGCAAGTCCAAAAGAAAAGGGCAAGAATGGGAAGACGTGTGTGTCAGCATCACTGCTGGTCCAGCAGAAGCGCGTGAGACTGTGACTGACCCGTGGTCCGGCAGGTAGTGAACAAACGTGCCCCCCACCACGATGGCCAGAGAGATGCCGAAGAAGAAGGCCAGTCGCATGTTCCACTCGTCCACAAACGGGTCCTCGTGATGGAAGCCGTGGAAGTCTGGATTCTGCAGAGAAAACGAGACGACCTTCTGAGTGTGTGTGTGTGTGTATCAATCTGTCCGTCCGTCTACTCTACACTATCAATCTGTCCGTTTCTGTTTGTCTGTCTGTATCTGCATCACTTTGTCTTTATATGCATCTACTTATTTTTTTATTTTATCCATCATTTTTATCTTCTAACACCATCCTTATATTTGTCTTATATCTTTCTGCCTATGTTTTTCTCTTTCTATGATCTTTTTCTCTCTATTCATCTCTCCAAATTCATCATATCCAAATATCCATCCATTTTTTTTTGATCTATAGAGGCATTTCTCATTCCTTATATCAACCTTTCTGTCTACGTATCATTTTATATGTCTGTCTGTTCATCTATCTATCAGATACTAAATGATGTGTTTGGGCGTTTCTGTCAATAAAAAACGGTTAACAGCACTGTGTATTCTATCTTTTGTGTTATATATTGTATAATACAGGGACACAACCTTACAAAAACAAACAGAATATTTAGCATCTCTCCCTCAGAGGAGGGCAGAACGATCTTGCTCTCCATCTGTCTGTCTGTTTAAAGATTTGTTTAATCGTGAGTCTGGCTCCCAAGTAAAGGAATATTTTGTCATAAATCTGATCATTTTATTGGAAAAATATCACTTACAGAAATCAAAATTTAACGGTGGCAACCCCCCCCCCCCACACAAATAATTTGCACTCTATATCAATACCCTATCAGGTTCAGGCAACTCAAAAGCGTTAAAACATTAGAATTTTGTAATAGGTTTAACATTTTTGGTTATGGATAATGTATACATTCTGTTGATATTTACATATTTGGTTTGTGTATATTGTGCTTTTGTTATGTTTATTTCTTTCTATGATCCCCTAGTGCAACACTAAGTGCCACTTTTTTCTGTGTTAGAGCCACGTCATACACACGCACACACGGATAAACATCACCCCATTCCTTAATCTTGTATGCGCACACAACACACACACACACACACACACACACACACACACACACACACACACACACTCGGACCTCTGCTCAGCCAGATTGAATGAAAGTAACCACACTAACATGATAATATTAGTTATTTTCCAACAGTTAACATCGTGTGTATATGTGACTCATGTCATGTGAAAGATCCTGAAGAGCCTCATGAAACTAGTTAAAGAGCCGCATGAGGCTCAAGGGCCGCGGGTTGGTGACTCCTGAACTATCAGGTTCAGGCAACTCAAAAGCGTTAGAAACATGAGGATTTTGTAATAGGTTTAACATTTTTGGTTATCTATATATTATATTAAGTATATATAAAGTGTATATATTATGTGCATATTTATATATCGCTTGTGTATATCGTGCTTTCGCTTTGTTTATTTCTCTGTATGATCCCTTAGTTGTTCAAATAATGAAAGAATAAAGAACGGGAGTGCGTGTGGAGCCCCGCGCGGGTGTGTGCTCGGTCCTCGTACCTTCTCAAACGGGCTGACCTCTGCGTGTCCATGACCGAGAGCCACCGGAGGCACGTCAGACGCCACTGCCCCGCCGCTCGCGCTGGACTTCGGCGTCTGAGACACGCGTCGACTGGCGAGCGCCGAGCTCAGACGCACCCGGCACACGGCGGGCCACAGGCGGCTGAGGCGAGAGGCCATTTCACCCCAAATACCAACAAGCCGTTTGGGACAGATACTGTGTGTGTGGGCGATTATTATTTCCGGGTTAAACATGACGCGTGCGGGGCTTCGCGTGGACGTCCCTGCCGCCTAGCGCCACGGAGACGTTACTGCAGCGTCGCAGAGACCACGTGTGACCAGCAGGTGTCGCTGTAACGCTGCTGAATTAATATCGTTAGTACAAACCGGATCGGCATCGAAACATAAACGCGACAACCCGATTAAAATAAAAACTATTTCCCGAGCATTTAAATGAATGTTGTTTTCAGACGTTCTCAAACAAAAAGTGAGATTTCGTGACAGGAAGCAGAAGATTTACAGCAGAAAGTGCAATCTGAAAGCGTCTGTAAATACAGCGGCGGGTGTGTCTGCTTTTATAGAGTGATTTGCTTTACCACTGGTGTGTGGCAATGGCTTTTCTTCGGGGTTTGTGTTATCTGTCTGCAAGCAGGAAGTTGTCAAACCGCAGTCTCTTCAGCATGTTCCTCCCTCGCAACAACACCAACGACTTCCACGTCTAGCGCAAAAAAAACCAGAGCGCTGAAACTGTAGCTTTTTTATTCTTTTCTTACAAAAACATAATTAGACAAACAGCAAAGTATTTCTGCATTATCGATTGTAACAAACTTGAGGGCAAAAACAACAGACAGGATATTCACGTAGGGCGGAGCCAAAAGCTACTAAAGGTCACGGGGTCGTTCTGATTGGCAGATTCGCGCGAGGCCTTTTTTTTTTTTTTTACGGTATTTCCATGTCCCCGTTTGTGGACAGACGGCGTTGTGATTGGCAGCCACGGTTCTCCACGTTCTCCTTGCTCTCCTCGCTCTGGAGGTCAGGCTTCTGCTTCAGACGGAGGGCCGGGTCTTTCTGTGAAGGGACCCTGAAGCTGGAGAAGGAGCCACCGGACGAGCGTTTGTCTGTAAAACAGCACCGAGACGTTACTGTCGGTCAGTTATTAAACGCTGACGATTCTCACACGGTTCTAAACACCACAAACCGCAGAACAGATGATGAAGACAGGAAACTGATGGCGTGAGGTTTTCTACTTAACCCTTCTGTTATGTTTCAGAGGAGCATCAATAATGTTCGCGAGTGACCTGGGGTCTTTTATTATGTATATAAGTGTCAGAAACCAAAAAGTTCCCCAACAGAGTGTGTGTGTGCGAGACAGTGGTGTATTTTGTCTCATTGTTGCAGAGAAACTAATAGTATTTGATCTTTCTGACTCTTTTTAGCTTCATTTTGTCCCAAATTGACCCGAACATTATCTTTGTAACAAAAACATGTAAACAAAAAAATGTTTCAGTTGACATATTTGCTACATGTAGATTACACTAACTAATATAAGCAGGAGAAGCTTCAAAGTGAAAAAAAAAAAACACTTAAGTATTTTATTTTGTTTTAAAACTTTTAACACGGGTCAATTTAGACCCAAACAAAATCTTTGTAATGTAGCGTGATGTTAGAAATATGTGAACTGAATCATTACATTTTGTATATGATAATTACACCAAATAAGCAAAGCAGGAGAAGTATTTTAAATCTATTTTGAAACTTTGAAAATTGATCCTGTCTTCATTTGTCCCGAACATAATAGGAGGGTTAAGTATAGAAATCCACGTATACCAAAAACCCATATTAAACCATTAACATCTGTTTTCGAAGCCACTTCCTCCACCTCTGGGTCACGAGGAGTGGAAGACAAGTCTCAGAAATGAACAGACACGCTCCTTCAACCTTGTAGAGGTTTGAAATTACGACACTATTATGAAATGTGTGTTATTATGCAAAATATGGAACAATGTCTGGAGCCAGAAACGCCCGGAAACAGAAATACAAGTACAAAAACCTGCAATTTATAGTAATGGTTACGTATAAAATGATGTGAGCAGTGTACTGTACTTTATTTATTATGTCTACAGTGTTATTTATGTCTATGTTCATTCATGTTTATTTACTTCTTTATATTTCTTTATATATTTTTTATTTGTTTAATACTTTGTATATGTTTTACATTTCTATATTTTACTATACTTACATTTGCAGTATATACTGTACATATTTTATTTATTACATATTTAGGTATATTTATATGTATTTATACATTTACTATTTATTTATATAAATTTTATAACGAATAATAAACAATAACTATAAATACATATTTTTATATACAATATGAATAATATAACTACAAATATAATACAATTCAAAATAAGAAAAATATACTTATATATGTATACACACACACACACACACACACACACACACACACATATATATATACGTGTATATATATGTAAAAATATATATTTAATTTTTTATTGTTTATGTATTCTTTCTGCTGTTATGTATTCTTTCTGCTGCTGTTCCGTTCATTAATTCGTTCGTTCGTTAGTTCGTTCATTCATTCGTTCGTTAGTTCGTTCATTCATTCGTTCGTTAGTTCGTTCATTCATTCATTCATTCATTCATTCATTCATTCAAACCACACAGAAAAGCCCCAACCAGGAGCTCGAAACACCCAAATCCCTAATCGAGTGGTGGTGAACGCTCGTGGTGAGCAGGACGTCCCGTGCGAGAAGCTGTGCGAGCGCACCTCCGGGTCCGATGGGATGCATCAGTCGGTTCATCTGGACGTTCCAGTGCTTGACGTTGGTGCTGGCCTGACGTAGCTTCCTCTGAGCGGCCTGCGAGCAGAAGCAGGGGTGAGGTGAGGGGCGGGGCAGGGGGGGGCGGGGCCTCACCATCACGTCCTGCTCCACGCGGTGTCGACTGGCCCGCACCTCCTCCAGCTGCCTCTGAGCCTCCTCCAGCGCCTGACACTTGCCCTCCATCTCCTGCCGCAGCTCCTGCTTCTCGCGCTGAGCTCGCTGGATACACTCCTCCTGCTCCTCACGCAGACACAGCAGCGCCTTCATCCGCTCCTCTTCCTCTGCCAGCAGCCTGAGCGAGGGAGGAGGAATAACAGTGGAATAACTCAACCGCTCACCTTTACCTCAACACTTTCTGCATCGCCCAGTCACTTTTGGAGTCACTTTACACTGGACACTTTAAACCCAGTCACTTTTGGAGTCACTTTACACTGGACACTTTAAACCCAGTCACTTTTGTACATTTGTGTTCTACTCACTTTGCGTCATTCAGTTGTATTTTTTAATCGTGGAAATTTTGTATCTTTATTCATATTTCATATTTTATCTTCATAGCTTGTTTTATTGTATTTCTCTTTTTTTATATATCTTTTTTGCACATTTTGGAATAGCATATCTGTCTTTTCACCTTGTTTTTATCGTATTTCTATTCTTCATCTTTTTATTGTATTTCCCTCTTTGCACATTTTGTTGTATCTCCCCCATCCCTGTGTTTAAATGCTGGAACGATCAAAATTCACTTCACTACATGTTCACTACACTACATTTCACTACATGCTGTAACACGTATAATATGCATGTGACAAATAAAATTTGAATTTGAATAATTGTAAATTAGTTATAACGTGTAACGTGATACAATGAATATAATCAATGATACATTTGATATTAGCTCCGTGTACTTTTGACAAGTGTATCATTAAATGTGTCATGCATTTCATAGTCTTACATTAAAATAATGATATTATAGTTTTAACATGATACAATAAATATAATCAAAATATTATTGTTTGGTATTAATCGTACACATGTTCACAATTACTATACAAATATACATATACAAAGTCTCTATCTATCTATCCACCCTCCCCCCTCTCTCTAATATCCATCCATCTAATATCTACCCATTTATCCAATTATTATCTATCCATCCATCCATCCATCCGCACTTTGAGACAGTTAAAACTGTGAAAAGCGCCTTACAAATGCTCTGAGCTTGAACTGGACTTGAACAATATTCTATCTATCTATATCTATCTATCCATCCATCCATCTCTATTTGTCAATCCATCTATCTATCTCTCAAACACTTGACACAATTACTAAAAATCATGATGCTGTAGGTACAAACAAACAAACCCGGCATAGACTGGCATTCACTTCCTCTCCATTGTTTCCCTCACGTCTCGACTGTCTTATTACAAAGTGTACTTCCGCCACAAAGAACCACAGAGTTCTACTCCAGCAGTGTGTGTGTGTGTGTGTGCGTGAGTGTGTGCGTGTGTGTGTGCGCGTCTCACCGAGCCTGTGCTAGGCGGAAGGCCTCCTCGTCCTGTCGGGCTTTGACCTCCAGCATCAGAGCTTCTTCTAGCCGCTGCTGCATGGCCTCCAGCTCTCTGATGCGAGCTCTCTGTCTCTCAGCCTCCGCCTCCTTCAGTGCCATCTCAGCCTGCATGCTGGCGCGGGCCTGCGCACACACACACACACACACATTAGGCTTTCCTATATTACTGCTTACTCTTGTTTACTCTGTTTATTGTTTATTGAAAACGTTTGGAGCACTTCTTTGGCTGTGAATTTATATTTTAAATACTTTATACTACATATACTATTTATATTTGATCTTACAAAATGCACATTCTATTGTGTGTTTTTCCTTATGTTGCACCAAACAGAGTAGTGTTCCTAATTTCATTGTAACCATGTGACGCAATGACATTCTACCCTACTCCCACTCTTACTCCCACTCTTACTCCCACTCTACCCTACCCTACTGTACCCTACCC
>CM051498.1:27722773-27779461 GCA_028031935.1 Paedocypris micromegethes | reverse complement strand
AAAAAAAAAAAAAAAAAAAAAAAAATAACAATAAATGTTTGTTAAATGTTTTCATATAACTACAAAGTCTAAATCAATCCATCCATCCATCTATCAATATTTGCATGTAGAGAAATATATAGAGGAACAAGTACGGTGTATATATATTGTCATCAATAAAGGACTATAAATAAAGTGTTCCATATACAGAGAAGAAATGTACCCGTGAAACATTGTTTTAATATATTTAAACATATATTATACAAAATACATGTATCCGACATATGGGAAGTTTTTAAATATGTTTTCGACATATACAGGCAGATTGTTTCATATATGAATTTCAGAAATGAATATATGAACAATAACTATATTTCCATGTATTTAAATATATAATATATATATCTCGCTAGATATATCTAATATAATAGATATATAATATAATATATAAGATATATATATAGCGTCTCTACGTTGGTCTTGAACTAAGAAAAGCGCTATATACGTAAATAAACTTGAACTTGAAATATGTCTATATGTGGTGTGTGTAAGCCGACCTGAGGTCCACTCCTGCCGCTGTTTGGTGTCAGAGGCGCTGAGTTCATAAGTCTTGGTGAGCGTCTTCAGGCAGAACATGCATCTTTTCCCATCTCGGTCAGGAACAACCTGGATACGGAAGACAGAGAGTGAGACAGAGTGAGACAGAGAGTGCATGAGGGTGAAGACGTGACATCACAAGGTAGGCGGGCCACAAATGGCATCCCAGTCCAGCCCACGGTCATTACTGTCAGGCCTGTGGGCCACATACGGCCCTCTGGTCATCCCTGTCCGGGCCACGGTCAGTTCTGTCAGGCCCGTGGGCCACAGAAGGTTAGAAAACAAAGCAGACTCAGCATTTTTAAAATTTTTAAATTTGTCCTGCCCCGCCTCAACTGTGCAGATGTTCCATGTGGCCGCTACAGAAGTTTCTGCAAACCCTGAACTACAGGACGCAAAGAGGAAACTGGAGCACAATGCACTTTTGATCAGAGGTGTACCAGACAACCATACTTAAGTAAAAGTACTGATACGTACTGTATAAGTTACTCCAATACAAGTAAAAAGTCACCACTATAAAAAAAGATTTGAGTCAAAGTAGCAAAGTATTGAATTTTAAAAGAACTTTAGTATTTTACTCATATGTAGGCAAAAAAAAAAATACAAAGAAATGTGAAAAATGTCTCTTCATGAAGTTTTATTTTCTAATACAGAAACTAATCCATGTTTCAAAAATGGTAAAACTAATTAAATAAAGAACAAAAAGTCAGTCTCAATCAAATTCGAATGTGCAAAATAAATAAAATAAATCCTATACAATAAAATCCTGTTAAATATTCACGTCTCTAAGTCGCGTTCATGTGGTTTTTAATTCACAATCAGCTTCCAGTATCTTCAGCAGACGACAGATGACAAAATCACCTCGTTCACCCGAGAAATGAGCAAAAAAATTGATTATGGTTTGTCGCGCACAGTCAAAATGTTACGAGTAACAGTAAGTGTCAATTCAAAAGTAGTGGAGTGAAAAGTACAGTTACTCAATCAGAAATGCAGTGGAGTAGAGAGTAAAAGTTGCTTCTATTTTTGACACTCGGTACAAGTACGAAGTAGCCGAAAACATACTTAAGTAACCAAGTACATTTACTCAAGTACCTTTTGATGACACTAGGTGAAGAGTGGCTGAGCTCACCTCTACACAGCAGTTGCCATCCAGTGTGACGGTGCCTTTGCAGTCTCTGCGGTCTTCAGCGGTGAAGTAGACGAGCGTGCTGGGCTTCAGGGTGAACCAGCGCTCCGACCAGTTCCTCCGCAGCTGAGCTTTCTTCCACAGATACCCCTGAAACACACACCGTGGATCGCATTAAAAGTGTACATTTATCAGCAAGAAACCAGAAGGGATGTGGTATTGAATATATAAACACCTGATTATTTGAGACACCTATTATATTGTATATATTAACACTGATTAAAAATATATATAGCCTGTGTTGACATCTACTGTGGCCTATTTTAGTCAAATTGCATTAAAGCATGCATGCATGTACACGGATATACTGTATTTATAGTGTGTAAACAGACTGTATGTATAAGTATGCATGAATACACACACACACACACACACACAGCGACACGGATTCTACCTCTTTCAGCACATCACACACTATTTCCCTGTAGACCTCCTCTATGGCCATGCTGACGGTCTCCTTGTCGACGTTCCTCGTGAGCTTCCCAGAATTCATCATCTGCAGGAACGTCCAGACGCTGAAGCCGCTCTGCTGCGTCACAAAGTCTTCCAGCTCCACGCAGTTCAGCTCCACACTCATGGCCATGCACAGCTTCTTCAGCAGATACTCCACCTGAGGAGAGAGAGAAGACATTTCATATTATCTTAGTCCAGTACCTTCAGCAGCATACAGATGGCGATATCACCTTGTCCGCAAGTATAGTAAAGCAAAAATAGACCGGCATGTCACGCACAACGCATAACGCACAACGCATGTAACGAGTAAGTGTCCATTCAAATATAGTGGAGTAAAAAGTACAGCTACTCCATCAGAGATGCAGTGGAGTAGAGAGTAAAAGTTGCTTATTTTTTTTAAACTCAGTACAAGTACAAAGTAGCAAAAAGCATACTTAAGTACAGCAATGAAGTACTGTACTGAATGTACTCAAGTACTCAAGTACTTAACACCTCTGCTACTGATGGCCCACGTAAGGTCTGATGAAGGTCACTCGCGAATTCGTCTTCGAGACAGATAAGAAAAACCTTCGAATGCAAAGCGTTCAACCAGAGTCACGTGAGTCACGATTCAAGCAGGTTTGCAGAAGAACTACAGGAAATCAAGCAGAATGCAAATCAGCAGCAGAGAAGCGGTTTTACACGCGGGAACATGCGCTTCACCCCTCGCGCGCCTCAAACCCGCCACCGTTATAGCGACAATTAAGGCCTCGGCAAGAGGAACAAATGATGTTTTCCGACCGAGACGCTTTTAATGGCTGGAGTTCTGTGAAAGAGTTGAAACAACTGCCAAAAATACTGAATCGAGAAGAGTTTGTTATATACAGAGCGATAAAAGTTCAGATTTGATCATGTTGTGGTCAGAAAACTGTGGCGGCCTAGGAAATCTGTAGAGCCTAGGGGGCGTGGCTACTGGGCGGGGCTACGACGACAGCACTTTACATACTCTGATCGCAACTTAAATGTTACAAACAAACGGTCTACATTTGAAATGCAGTCTGGGAGATTAGTGAGAGATGATTTGTATTAGACGCTGCTTTAAAAAAAAAAAAAAAAAAGATCAAAAACACAGGACAAAAACCATATTGATTAAAAACGGGACGTGCAAATCCAATCTCAAATAGGGGACGATTCCGTATTTCAAGGAACAGGTGTCGTAAAGTGATATGGTTTTTTACAGGGTTCCTACACTTTCTGGAAGAGAAAATTCAAGCACTTTTAAGGTCCATGGTCAAGTTTTTCCAGCACCATACAGTTGTGGTAAAATGTATATTTAAAGCGATGGCTACATCAAAATGAAACACTACCATTTTGGTGAAAGGTTTCATCTAAATGGTAAAGTTCAATAAAACACGTTTTAGCGGCTACTAAGTTCTACATAAAGCTGTTTAAATGAGGAAATATAATACGCCTTAGAAAGGTATCTAACCTTTTAAAATTAAACAAAACAAATAAAGATTATTTAAATTTTGACATAAAAAGAAACGTCAAATACCATAACACGGCTGTCTTCATTGATGCCAGTGAGTTAAAATGTTAAATCACTTTATATTCGTCTTTTTGATATTTTTTTTGAATGCATGTTTAAATACAAGTAAATACAATTACATGTTAAATACTACATTGAATATTGAAATCTGAAAAACACATCTTCCCCGCTGGCCGATGTAAATGATGAAGCGTAGACTGGTCCGCGACGACTATAAAGGGCGGAGACCGTCTGCGTTAATGCGTTAACTTTAATGTGCATTTAAATTGATAATACAGTGCCAATAGTTTGTGTCGACACTTCTGTCGCTTTTTTTTTTTTTTTTTAATTCTAATTTTAGAAATTCCAGGATCTCAGGCCTCCGTAGGAACCCTGCGTTTATCTACAGACCGATCTCCACGACAGAAAGCGTTCTTCACCTCGTCCGTGATCATGACCAGAGGATAGCGGTCCTCCGACAGGAAGATGAACAGGCACCAGAGGCGGAAGGCGTCTTTCCCCGGCAGGACGCTCTGTCCCTCAGGCCGGTAATTCTTCTTGGCGGTGAGAGTCCAGCACAGCTCATCCACGTCCTCTTTCACAAACGTGCCTTCCACCACCTTCCAGAAAACAGGCAAAACGCAGTCAACAAATGGACACACAAGCTGGTAAATATGCCTAAAATATCTTGATGATCTGTGTCAGTCTATAAGCAGAGGTGTAAAGTACTTGAGTAAATGTGATTTGTTACTTGAGTATGTTTTTGGCTACTTTGTACTGGTACAGATAGAAGTAACTTACTCTCTACTTCACTGCATTTCTGATTGAGTGACTGTACTTTTTACTCACACAGAGTCTCGAATGTTTACCAGGATTTTATTGTATAGGATTTATTTTTATTTATTTCTTTAGCACATTTGAGTTTGATTAAGATGGACTTTTTGTCCTTTGTTTAATTAGTTTCACCATTTTTTGAAACGTGGAGGCGTTCAATTTAATTTCTGTTATAGAAAATAAAATCTCTCAAAGAGCTTTTTCACATTTGTTTTTTTTTTAGCCAAAATGTAGTATGAGTAAAATATTCACATTCTTTTAAAATTCGCTATACTTTGCTACTTTGACTCAAGCCTTTTTTATAGTGGTGACTTTTTTTTTACTTGAATTGGACTAACCGCCTTTTTATATTTATATTTTATACTATTTTCATACTTTAATATTTATAAATTTTATTGTTAATTTTGGTTTGTGTGTTTTTCCTTTACATTTCTTTATTATTGTGTTTATTGTATTGCATGCTGGTTTTTAATTGATTTTTATTGCTGCTGGACTCGGGGAGCTACCGAAATAAATTCTGTTGTACAACATACAATGACAATAAAAGCCTCTTACTTACTCTTAACTTATACAGCACGTATCTGTACTTTTACTCAAGTATGGCTGTCTGGTACTCTATACGCCTCTGTCTACAAGTGATTTCTTAATCAAAGCAAACTGCTGAAGGAACTCGCACTCTGTGGGACTCGAACCCACAACCTCTGCGCTGGTACCTTGTCCAGGATGTATTTGTTGAGGTACGGCATGTAGCCCTGGCTGGACACGGGACCGTCATCGTCGTCTCGGAAATGCTCCTCGAGAGCTGCTGGATCGTGTTTGATGCTCAGAACCGTGTAGAGGTTGTGAGACAAGACCTGCAGAGCCAAAGCAGACCTCCTTTATACCACACACTAATGTAAAACACACACACACACGCGCGCGGGCGCGCGCGCATGATTTGTAGATCTTCGGTCTAATGGATGTCGAGTTTGACCGAATTCGGTGTTGGAAAATAAACACATTTCCTTCTCAAATCCTTCCGCTGAAAACAGCCATTTTAAACTCGCTTGAAGATTCGATTGGCACGAGTCTTACACCAAACTGGGCAGGAACCGAGGAACCTAGATGGAGGAACGTGTTAAAGTGTGAAAATAACCTCGCAAAAACAATTAAAAAAAAAAGAATTTAAGCAAGGCCTGGAGGAATTGTAGAAGAACTGCTGTATGATTCGTGGACTTTGTAAATAATTCCGTGACTATTGACTGGTGCGGAGAACATGTGGCTTCTCTCCTCACACAGGAAGCACGATCGGGCAGTTAACGCAACGGCTACAAACACGTTTTAAAATAGATATTATTTTAGAATAGATTTCCGTTGGCTCTAGAATACGTCCTTGTCCGAGAATCTCCTGATTCTCGAGATGGAGCAGCGAGAGGTTCTTCACCGTGGAGTGTGTTTGAGGATGAGGAGCTCACCTTGAGTTGAGACTTGGAGACCTTCCCGCTCTTCTCCACGTCCAGAGCCGTGAAAGCGTACCAGATGGACTTCAGCAGCTCTGAGCGCAAGTCCATGACTGCGGCACTTTTAGGTTTTTCCTTTTTTTTCCTCTCTAAATGTCTTCTCTTTTCTCATCTCTGACTCGCTTGGCCACGCCCACTCTGCGCCGTCCTGGGGCTCTGATGGAACAGACGCGCCCCCTGCTGGTGGACCCACAAAACACTCCCAAACCAACCCGGTCAAACAAAGACTTGCACTTGAAAAAATTACTTGCACCGAAACCACAATTACACATTGTTTTGTGGGGTTGCACTGATTGCAAAAAACAAACAAACCTGAGAAAAAAACAAAAACTAAAATTGAAAATAGAAACCCAAAGAACCAAAGAATCCTCTTTCGATACACCGGTCTATTTATAAATGAATGAAAAAGGAAGTTAACAACTAAGATGAGATTCTAAAAGAAGGGCATCTATAATAGAGATCTCAAAATCGTTTTACATTTATTCATTGTTGAGGTTTTTTTACAATTTGATTTATGCAGTATTTATTGTTTCTACAATGAATACATGCAACATTATTTTTTTATATATTTTTTATTTATATAAAATATAATAAATGTCAAATTATATTAATAATAAAAGTTGTGGCTTGAATGCACAAGTGTGTGTGACTTTACTTGATAAATGAAGTGCACTTTTTATAGAGGTTCCACTAGTGGCCATATTGACAAACTTGAATCACTTGAAACAAAAACAAATATAAATAATTACCGCTTATTTCCAATTTTAGTTGCAGTTTAATTAAATTGATGCAAAAGTAACATTTTATAAGAGAAAGAGATATATAACATTTCATTATTAGTAAATGAATATTATGAAATGAATCTTTTGAAGGTTTCTAAAAAAAAAAACTTCAAACCAAAACTCAAAAACTCAACTTCAAGAAAACACAGAAGCGCTTCTTTAAGAACTGCACAACTAGGTTGTTTATTTGTCCATAACTGATACAGGATAAATGTTATACATTCTTTTTTCCAAAACACTGATATTTTGTCATTTTCTGTTTTTAATATGTAAAAATTACACCAAACAAAAGCATAGATTTTGGCGAAATTGATATGATACATGATCTGGAACAAAATCAACTATAATTCATGAGCCACGATCGATGGCAACACTGGCAATAATTCGTTATAGTTATAAAAAGAGACATGAAAAAGAAAGGAGAGAAGAAGAAAAAAAAAAAACGACACAAAACAGAAACCTAAAACGCAGCCACTAGGGACACAATCACGCCAGCGAGCAGCAGAACGCACCTAGAACATTCTCCGCCTCGCCGGCATCTCCAACCCACTGTACAAAAAGACACACGGGGGCTGCGGGTCACGTCAAATCTAGTCCATCGGTGGACAGAAACAAAACAAACCCCATCAGGAGCTTAAAAAAAAACGAGCTACAGCGGAGTAGAAAAAAAAACAACAGAAAAAAACAAACCAGAAAGGAAAGAAAAGCGCTGACATTCACATTTCTGAAGCACGACGAGGGACTAGGGCGAGGCGGGGTAGTGCACCTGGTACCTGTTGACCCGCAGACCTTTGACCTGCAGGGAGAGGCGGGAGGTCTTGCAGGGGATCATGTCCTCCTCTTCCTCGCCCATCAGCCAGTCCTGCACGCCACGCTCGGCCCCGGCAGACACGTGCTCGCCCAGCCAGCCCCGGTGCCACTGCTCGAAGCGCTCGTGCTGCGTCTGCGCCACCCTGTGCTGCGACTGCGCACCGCCACAAAAACACTCAAGTAAATCACTGTGCGCTCAAACACTCGAGTAAATCACTGTGCGCTCAAACACTCGAGTGGTTTCTGGACTATAAGCCGCATCCGCTCTAGGAACGATTTTGAATTGTAAATGTACACGTGTGTAACTAAATAGATCCTTCACTAACCTGCATTTCAACACGGCAGCAACTTTACCGATTAAATCGAGACAGAAAAAAAGAGAAAATAAACGCTATCTATTGTATTTATCTTCATTATCAAAAAATCTGTAGAATAGCCGCACCTTTGTGGTTCAAAAACTATGAAAAAAGTAGCGGCTTATAGTCCAGAAAATACGGTGAATACAACAAAATAATAATAAACAATGATGAAGAAAAGTAAAACAAACTTTTATAATTTGATTCATGTAACGTTATTAGTTATTACGACGAATACACGTCGCATTAAATGTTGCATGTATTTTTATAACAGTATAATAATAAATGAACAGGGAGAAGAGCTAATTTATATTTTAAAAAATGTATATTAAATGTAAAAATACAAAATAAAAGTTGTGGCTTGTCACAGGTGTTGAAGTTCAAATCCCTGCTCCAAACTGCACATAGATAAATATCATCCCTGTTTGCAACTAATATTACTGTAATATTAAGCACTGTAATATTCATTGGCTAAATGTTACTTTTTAAACACAAACACGGCAATTTTTCAAAAAACATTAATGATAAATTTCAGCTGATCAAGTCGAGCTGAAAATACAATGTAAGATTTGCGTTTACATTTTTTAAAGAATCCTGCAGATAAAATTGTTTGAATTCAATATACATAAGCGTTAGGGCTAAAATAGCACAATAATATCTTGGGGGGGGGGGGATGCTTGGAATATTATGCTATTCCAAGCATAATTCCAATGCTTGGAATTAACCAAAGATTACTTTTTAAAGAAAAAAAAAATTTCTCTCACACTAACACACAACAAAAAAGATTACATTATCCCTACTTGCATCTAAAATTATCTTAATATTAAGCACTGCGCTATTTACATAATGAGTTTTATGTTTTGTGTTTAAAATATAACATTTAACTAATAAAAACATAAATGATAAATTCCAACTGATTATATGGAGTTGAAAATGAAACGCAGGATACTTGTTCAAAAATGATAATTTGGTTTTAAAAGCAAATCTTACACATAAAATAGTTAAAATTCAATATAAAAAAAAAATATGGGTTAGCGTTACGGTTAATATAGCACAATAATATCTTGTAAAAACAACTTGAAAAACAAATGATAAATTTAGCAAAATAATCTAAATATTTTACGATATGATAAAATATATGACAAACATACCACAATAATATCTTGTAAAATAAACTTGTTGTTTTAAAATGGTAAATTGGTTTTAAAAGCAAATCTTACAGAATTTTAAAAAAGTTGTCAATATAAAAAAAAAATATGGGTTAGCGTTAGGGTTAAAATATCATAATATCTTGTAAAAAAAACTTAAAAAACAAATGATAAATTTAGCAAAATAATCTAAATATTTTACGATATGATAATAATAATATATGATAAACATACCACAATAATATCTTGTAAAATAGACTTACTTGTTTTAAAATGGTAAATTGGTTTTAAAAGCAAATCTGACTTTTAACCATTTTTAATCTGTAAATGTAAAAAAAAAAAAAATAATAATAAAAATATGGGTTAGCATTATGGTAAAAATATCATAATATCTTGTAAAAGAAACTTTTAAAAATGAATGCTTGTAATTAACCAAGGATTACTTTTGTTTTTTTTTTTTATCTCTCGCTCTCTCCCTCACACACACACACACACACCACACACACACACACACACACACACACACACCACGCACGCGCGAAAAATGATTCGACGTCGAGACCAATCAAACTCTGTCTGAAGGGAAAAGTCAAGCATCTTGTGGACAGTCCCACACAACAGCCCCGTGATGATTCCGGAACCGGACCCAAGCCAGAACAGAAGCGGACTCACCTTCCGGGCCTTGACCAGCGCCCCCCGCCGGTACATGTAGTCCTCGGAGTTCATGACGAACACCATCTTGTGTGTGTTGAGCTTGAAGCGGCAGTCCAGATTCCCGGCCGTCTCCACGCCCATCTTCCGGTGCCACTCTCTCCGGCAGCGCATGGCCTCCACCTGCTTCAGCTGCCAGCCGCGGAAGTGCCGCAGATTCCTGAGGGGACGCAGAGCACACGGACCTCAGCTTCCCACTTCACTGCGGGTAAAGACTCCAGTGTTCCCATCAGCGGGGAAAAAAAAAAAAAAAAAAAAAAAAGAGTTTCCTTTTGGGTCACGCTTGATGGCGAGATGCTAAAAGCTGTGGAGATCTGACGCCGAGGTGAAGGATTTAAAGCACTTGTGGATGATGAATGAACTGAAATGTGTGTGTTGTGTTGTTTGTGTGCTACTAAAACCAATAAATAAGTGTATCACTGGTTGTTTTAGAGTTTTTATACTTTTTTACTCTATATTAATAACTTTGATGTTCACAGTTTGCACAATTTTACACTTCGGTAACATCTCTATAATAGCCAATGAATAGCAAGAGATACGCAACATTTCTATAGAACTTCTAAAAATTAGATCTAACAATCTGATCATGTTGATTTTAGTTCCATTTGTGGTGACACATCTGGAAAAACGACTGTAAAAATATTTCACAAAGAAAACTGTCGTCTAATATCATCCAATTGATCACAGTCCATAAAAAAATGTGCTTTACAGACGAGACACTCCGATCACAAAGTGGTTTTTCTTCACCCAATAATGAATAAAAATGTGTGATTGTGGAGTGTCCAAATCTATAAAATAAATCTGATTAAAAAAACAACTCGATATTTTGTGTTATCAAAGCAATAGTTGAATCTTTTGTTTACAAATTAATTACTTTTTAATTTATTACTATTATTTTGATTTTTACATTCATCCCATTCACATTGCCATTTACCATAATATACTTAATTGACAGCTTTACTTCCAATTTAATTACACTCTTTAATTTACGAAAACAAACTTTATTAAACTTATAAAGTAAAAGTAAATTATTCGAAAAGTTTATGATGGGTGAAAAATAAATCGGGAAATTAGCCGTTTTAAAATACGGTATTTATGTTTAGTACATTTAATAACCAGCAATGCCCAAGTTAAAAGCCAGTTAAAAAAAAAAACAAAAAAAAATCACCAGGGTTCGACTCCAAAGGAAAGTTTGTTGCTTTGAATGTAAATAGTCACATCGTGAGCACGTGATGGTCTTACCGTGGTAAAAACACCGGCTTGAAGTAGTAGCCCTCAGCCTGCGAGCACACGGCCTCCGTCCCGATGTACTGCTCCATGTAATTCGCCAGCGTCTGAAACGGGAACGCCAGCCGTGAATCCACAGGAAGTGAGGTCGAGAAGTGGGAGGAGCCTGCGGGCCGCACGTCACCTGCACGTCCAGCGGATCGTCGCCCTGAGCCTCCTCAGTGTCCAGCAGCTCCACCGTCAGAGTCACCTGACCCTTGTTCTGGATGAACATCACCTGACCAGACAAACGTCACGCAGATGATAGGTCAACATTAATCTCCCTTAGAAAAACCTAGAAAAATGAGCTGATAATTTACACGTTCAAACTCTGCAGAATGTGAAGGTTAATCCTCCTGTTGTGTTTGTTTCAGAGGAGCAGCAATAATGTTCTCCAGCCTTTTATTACGCATTTACAACAAAACCAAGTGTCCGAAACCAAAACGTTCAACATAAAAGTATTTTTATCTTTAATAAAGTTTGAAATTTTATTTTTTATTTTTATCACGGGTCATTTTGACCTGAACAATATCTCTGTAATATAAATATGTAGCGCGCTGTTACAAATGTGTCAACTGAATCATCATTTTTATATGACAAGTACACACCAAATAAGCCAAACAGGAGAAGTATAAATATAGTTATTAAAAATGTGTAAACTTTGAAAACAGGTCAATTTGACCCAAACAACACAGTGTGTAATGAAATAAACCAACATTGACAAAAAAAGCTAAATTCTGCAAAAACATCTGCAAATAAATATAAGTGTGAATAGCAAAAACAAAGGACAAAATAACTGAAGACGACCAGAAAAAAGAAAACTCAACATGACGGACTGGTGGAAACACAAAGACTCCTGGGAAACGGAGTGGGGAGTGTGTGGTCAGTCACCTTGAAGCAGTTCTCCTCCGCCATCACTCGCTCGGCCTTCCACTGGTAACTGGCTTCCCAGGCCGCTCGGACACACTGGGACGAGAGGTTTCCTCCGGCCGCGCCCCGCTTCCTCTCCGCCAGGTACAGCTCCGTCACTTGCAGACACACCTCATCACTGACCAGATGCTGGAAGCTGAGAGAGAGAGAGAGAGAGAGAGAGAATGAATGAGAAGAAGAAGAAGAACCAAACAAAGAAGAAGCAGAAGAAGAAAAAGAAGAAGAGGCAAAGAAGAAGAAAAAGAAGCAAAGAAGAAGCAGAAGCAAAAGTAGTAAAGAAGAAGCAAAGAAGAAAAAGAAGCAGAAGAAAAAGAAGAAGCAGGAGAAGCAAAGAAGAAACAAAGAAGAAACAAAGAAGAAGCAGCAGAATAAAAAAGACGATGAATCAAAGAAGAAAAGGCAGCAGCAAATAAGAGGAAGAAGAAAAAGAAGAAGAGGCAAAGAAGCAGAAGAGGCAAAGAAGAAGAAGCAAAAAAGAAGCAGAAGAAGCAAAGAAGGAGACATAGAAGAAGAAGCAAAGACAAAAAAGAAGAAGCAAAGAAAAAGCAGCAGAATAAAAAGCAAAGAAGACGATGAATCAAAGAAGAAAAAGAAGCAGCAAATAAGAGGAAGAAGAAAAAGAAGAAGAGGCAAAGAAGCAGAAGAGGCAAAGAAGAAGAAGCAAAGAAGGAGACAAAGAAGAAGAAGCAAAGAAGAAAAAGAAGAAGCAGAAGAGGCAAAGAAGAAAAATGAAGCAAAGAAGGAGACAAAGAAGAAGAAGCAAAGACGAAAAAGAAGAAACAGAGAAGAGGCGAAGAAGAAAAAGGAGAAGCAAAGAAAAAGAAGCAAAGAAGAAAAAGGAGAAGCAAAGAAGAAGAAAAAGAAAAGGCGAAGAAAAAGAAGCAAAGAAGAAAAAGAAGCAGAAGAAGCAAAGAAGAAAAAAGAAGCAGCAAAGAATAAAAAGAAGACGACCTTTATTTGTCCCAACATTTACATTTTACATTACATTACATTACATACAGCAGCCACAACGGTAAACAATAAATAAAGATAAAGAATATGAAAGGCAAAATATTGCACATTGTTGATATACGAACAAGATGTGAATTAAATGAAGAAAGAAAAAATGAGGATGATGATGATGATGATGATGCTGAGCCGCTCACCTGCCGGACGATGTTCTGGATGAGCTTGTCCACGGTGAAGCCGATGTAAGCGTGGATGGTGAACATCTCTCTCAGCGTGTCCTCGTACTGTGTGGACTCCAGGTTTCCGTCCAGCAAACTGCGAACCATGTCCAGGAAGGCGGGATAATACTCCTCCAGCTCCACCTCACCTAGAGCACGCAGACACTGAGGTTAATCACACACTCATCCTGAAGATTACGCTGAACGGGCGGGACAAAAAATATTCCGGAAATCTCAGTATCTCACGGTCTCAAAAAAAAAAAAAATGCCTCTTTCAAGTTCAGGTTTTTGTTAGTGTGTGGACGAGAGTAAACTAAAATTCTTATATTACACCGAGGCATTTTTTTTTATTGGAATCTTTAGGATGAATTGTGTGATTATTTTGTTACTAAATCAATATACAAATATTAAAAAATTCATTATAAATAGTAAATTACATAATCCAATAAATTAAAAAGACAAAAAAAATAAATAAGAATGTGTTTACTCTCGGAACTTTGAACAGGTGGGAAAAAATATTTTGGAATAAAAAATAAATGCCTCTTTCAGTGGAATCTTCAAGATGAATTGTGTGATTACTTCGTTACTAAATAATCAATATACAAATATTTAAAAATTCATTATAAATAGTAAATTACATAATCCAACACATTAAATTGACCCAAAAAAAAAAAAAAAGTGTAAAATAAGAATTAGTGTTTACTCTCGTCCACACACTCACAAAAATCGGAACTTTGAAAGAGGCATTTTTTTTTTATTTTAGAATTTTTCCCCCCACCTGTTCAGTGGAATCTTCCGGATGAATTGTGCGATTATTTTGTTACTAAATAATCAATATACAAACATTGAAGAAAATCATTATAAATAGTAAATTACAAGTGTCAAATAAGAATTAGTGTTTACTCTCGTCCACACACTAACAAATCTGAACATTGAAAGAGAATTCAAACATTCAAAAATTCATTATAAATAGTAAATGACAATCCAACACAATAAATTGACCAAAAAAAAAAAAGTGTAAAATAAGAACAGGTGTTTACTCTGGTCCACACACACACACTCACTGGGCTGTTTGAGGCGCAGCTCCATGGCGAGATCGCTGGCCTTCTCCCTGCGGCCCTCGCCCGTCACCAGCCTGAGTCGGTTCTGCTCGGCCCGGTGCTCCAGCAGCTGCCTCTCCGCCTGCCTGTAGACCTTCAGCAGCCGGGCGCACAGGGTCTGGTGCAGACGCAGGAAGAAGTACCAGTTGTTGTTGACGTAGAAGAGGTTGTAGACGCCGTCCAGCTCCTTCTGGTGCTCGGCCTCGGGGTCCCGCAGGTCCACCGCCTCCGCCTCGGCGCTGGGCGGGGTGGGGGGCGTGTCCGCGTCGGGGCCACGCCTCCTGCGGGAGTCTCCGTTGAGCTGCTGCTGCGGCGGCGGCGGGCCGGCGGGCGTGGCGGGGGCGTGGTCCTCGCCCTCGGCCTCCTCGTCGGTGAACTCCTCGCTCTCGCTCAGCTCGCCGCGCCGCGCGAAGAACAGGTCCGGGACGAAGTGCTGCACGATGCGCTTGATGTGGTCCTTGTCCTCCTTGTGGATGGTGGGCTGCCGCTTGACGTGGTAGATGATGAGCGCGGCGGCGTCCTCCAGGATCTGCTTGTCCTCGTAGGTGAAGATCATGTGCGGCTCGCTGCTGCTGCTGCTGCTGCTCGCCCCGTCCCGGCTCTGCTGGCCCGCCCCGCCCTCCTCCGTGCTCTGCTCCTGACGCTGACACGGGGACACACACACACCGGGAGATGTGAGGAGACGCGTGACGGGACACACACGGTCCACTCCGATTCTACGCTCGGGAGAGGAGTTGCGAGAGAGAGAGAGAAAATGGGGAGTAGAGAGAGAGAGTGTGTGGGGGGTAGAGAGAGAGAGAAAGAGAGAGAGTGAGTGAGAGAGTGGGGAGTAGAAAGAGAAAGAAAGGAGTAGAGAAAGAGAGAGAAAGAGGGAGTAGAGAGAGAAAGAGAGAGAGTGTGGGGAGTGGAGAGAGAGAGCGAGAGGAGTAGAGAGAGAGAGAGAGAGAGAAAGAGAGAGGGGGAGTAAGAGAGAGAGAGAGAGTGAGTGAGAGAGTGGGGAGTGAAAGAGAGAAGTAGAGAGAGAGAGAGAGAGAGAGAGAGAGAGGGGAGTAGAGAAGAGAAAGAAGGAGTAGAGAAGAGAGAGAGAAAGAGGGAGGAGAAGAGGGAGGGGGGGTAAGAGAGAGAGAGAGAGAGAGAAAAAAAAAATGGGGAGTAGAGAGAGAGAAGAGGGAGAGAGAGAGAGAGAGAGAGAGAGGATTCCGCGTTCAGCTCTCGTGGAAATGAAAGCGCCGTAGAAGAACACACAAGAAACTCTGGCTTTTCGGACTAAAACAAAAGAAAGTTAATACAGGAGGCGTAAAAGAATCAGAGTCTGATAAATAACAGACGCTGGTGGTTAACGATTATAAAGTCAGTTTTGGAGACGGAAAAAGCTCAATATTTCGGTTCTTGTCGTTGAGATGCTCTCGGGTTCTTCTGGACTCTGGAGAATGGTTCTGTTCCTGGTTCTGTTCCTGATTGAATCGTCTTGTCAGATTATTTTATATTTTTTTTTACAGATGGTGTGACGCTGATATGAATAATGGCGGGAATAACGGCCTTATAAATAAAGTGCGTTACTGTTTTCAGTAACAAGTAATGTAACGTAACTAGCAGTTACGAGAAAGTAACGAAAAAGTAGTGTCGTTTACTATAATTGTGGTCACGAAGCGGTTTTCATTGTTTTTTTTTCCATTAGCAGGACATTAGTGTTTAATTGTGGTACATTGTTAAGTATTAGGGAGCAGAACACTTATGAGAAAGAAAGTGTTGTAGGCGACAGTACGTCTACCAGTTGAGTGACAGTTTTATTCACTTATTTTGGTACATTCCTTAAGAAGCATCACTAATGTTTAGACTATTTTGATGGCCAATTGTGCAACTAAAACATTAGTGCAATAAATATTAAACTATTCTATTCTATTCCAAGTAATCTATTTTGTTTTATTATTCACTAGACAAAAAAATATTATTTTGAATATTTTGATAGCTGTCATATCACAGCAATATTAAAATAGTGTAGATTAGAGTACAATGCTTTATAATAATAATAATAACAATTATTTATCATATCTAGTGTTCATTTAATTCACTTAACATATTTATGATTGAGCACAGCCAAGCTATTTGACAAATTAAATAAAAAATTAAGTAACGCAATAGGGAATTACTTTCCCTGGTTACTTTTATAACAATGTAACTCAATTAATTATTATATTTAATTAATTATTTCCCCCTTTGCACATTTTCTTGCATCCCCATGTTTAAATGCTGGAACGAGGAAGAAAAAAAAAACCACATTTCCCTACATGTTGTACCACGTATAACTGGTATGTGACAAATAAATTTTGAATTACCAACTCAGTTACTATTAGTGTGAAGTAACTAAATAACTGTAACCAATTGCTTCATTTATCTTTGTCAGTCCAAAGCAACTGTGGAGATTCAGCGCATCACGTGTTCTAACGGAGGCGAGTGGAACCCGAACCGGACACACTGAGACACCTGCTGGTCTCACCTCATCATAGATGCTCTCGATCTCGTTGAGGAGACTCTTGGAGCGAAGAGCCTTCATGTCGTTCTGCTTGAAGTTAACGCCCTGGTGGTCCAGAGACTTCAGGTAGGCCTTCTCGTACTGCTCCCTCCAGATCTTATTGAAGCCTTGCTGAGCCTCCCGCCACTCTTCCTCTTTAGCTTTCAACCTGGGAAAAACAAACACCCAGGTTTGCTTTTTGTCCACGCAACATCGACGCAGGAAATACATTTGGAATCAGACTAGTGCCAAAAATATCAATATCATTATCAAACGTGAAGCATTTTTGTTCGTTTCTTCTAAATGTACATTTACGTTTGGCTTTTTCTTTTTTTTGCTCGCAGTCTTTTGCTTTTTTTTTTGCGTTTTTGCTTGACCAGGAAGTGTGGGAGGAGTTTAGCGAATGTACACCTTGACATTCACTGCTTTTTTTATATTAGTACACAAATCATGATTTAAATGTTATTTCTGCAATCTATAACATTTAGCAAACGTAAAAAAAAAAACGAACGTAAATGTGAAGCATTTTTGTTCTTTCTTCTAAATGTACATTTACGTTTGGCTTTTTATTTTTTGCTCGCAGTCTTCACGTTTTCGTTTGCTTTTTTTTTTTTGCGTTTGGATATCTGGCCCAAGCTTCACGCGGGGGCGGCCCTTACTCTGATTGGCTGGTGAGAATGTGATTGACAGCTGCTTGACCAGAAAGTGTGGGAGGAGTTTAGCGAATGTAATAATAATAATAATAATAATTGAACCTTTATTAGTCCCTCAGTGGGGAAATTTTTTCTCTGCATTTAACCCATCCGATCAGCCACGAACACTGCTTTTTTTATATTAGTACACAAACTGCGATTTAAATGTTATTTCTGCAATCTATAACATTTGACAAACGTAAAAAAAAAAAAAACCAAACGTAAATGTGAAGCATTTTTGTTCGCTTCTTCGAAAACTGTCACTGATCTGATTCCATAAAAACCGTTGAGACGAACCTCTTGAGCACGACAGGAACCGCGGTGGCCGGGCTCCTCTTCAGCCCTTCTATGATTTCTGGAGCCTTGTCGCCGTAAATGCGATAGACGGCGCGTCGCTGGATGACCTCGGAAGTCCCGCCCAGGCAGTCGTCCAATCGGAAGCGCTCCTGGTCCTCCGGTGAGAGGCGGGAAAGCTTCTTCTGCACGCTCTCCAGAACTCTGATGGTGGCCAGATTGGTCTCCAAAACCACATCCAACTGGGAGCAGAGAAGGCCGATTAAACGGAGGTGTGAGGAAGTGACGGAGAGACGCCGTTACCTCAAAGCGCTCGTCCTCACAGCGATGGAGCTGCTCCTCGTAGGGGGTTTTTTTGGAACTAACAAACGTGGAATCTTCAGACCAGGAAGGAAACGAGACCCAGGTGTCATTCAGCACCTAAACGGAACACGGAACACCATTTACCGCGGATGGAATTTCACACGCAAGAGAATTTTCAAAACGCTCTTATTGGACAAAATTCTCAAAATGTCTTTCTTCAAACGGCAATATTCATGTCGTCTCTCACACACGGGACTGTAGTGCTCTCGGAGTATGTGTGTGTGTGTGTGTGTGTGTGTGTATATTTATGTAATGGGTGTATATTAATACAATTACACATTATTCATGTTAACATTTAATACTCAGATAACATCATGTAATATTCCCAACTCTAATTGTATTATCTGTTTAAAAATGCATCAAACATAATTTATTACTATTAATGTAGACATTTATGATACATTATTAAACAACGCTTAATTTATGTTTATATCAAATACAATTAAACATTATTTGTGATGAACCATGTTTAATAAAGAATGTTTATTGTGTAATATATACACAATACAATTAATGAAAACATTTTTTATGATACATTATTAAACATTGTTACATAATGTTTAATTGTATTACATATGTACATAATTAAACAATGTAAACATTATTCATTAAATAATGAAAACATTATGATACATTATTAAACATTGTAACGTATGTTTCATTGTATTATATATACAGATAATGAAATTAAACAATGTTAACATTATTTATGATACACTAATAAACATCGTTTATTTGTATTATACCTTTATAATACAAACAAACGTTATTTTATTGTTTAACAAGTAACAATAGTAACTTCAAGAAGGTCTCAACATGACAATCTCTCCTATATTGTAGTTTGAGGTTTAACTGTTTGATAGTTGCTCCTCTTCTCCAACCTCTCAGTTACCCACCGTGTTGAAAGTGTGTGAGAGAAGTCAGCAAACAGAAAAAATATGGGTGAGATTATCCTAAAATGAATTGAAAAAAATCCGTAAGTGAGATTCTAACGAGCGCACCTCTTTGCAGATTGCCGTGCGACCACTACATTTGGGCTGCTGGTATGTTTTGGGCAGAGCTCTGTAGCTGGAGCCCAGGCGTTTACAGGAAGCGTAGTCCACCTCTCGCCCTCCAGCCTCCATGTAGCGGTCGGACAGGCCCGTGATGGCGTGAGACAGCTCCTTGTCACCCAGAAACGACTTGAACTGGGTGTACAGCTCCGGAAACTTCCTGCAGGGTGACGCGACAGGAAAGCCATGAATCACCCACGCTTTTTACAGGGTCCCTACACTTTCTAAAACAGAAAATTCAAGCACCTTTCAAGCATTTCAAGTTTTGTCCTCATTCCAGTTAGACGCTAAAGCACTTTATTTTTGTATTTTGGTATAACTGCTTTGTTTTTATACATGTTTGAATACAAATAAATATTATTATAATGTTAAATAGTAAACTAAGTACTAAAATCTGAAAAATTGCAAGGCTGCAGTAAAATTATCAGACGTTGACCGATCCGTGATGACAAAAAGGATCACTGAGTATTTGTATGTGCTAAAGTGGAATCTAAAGTTTAGTATGAACTTGGCCTTGAAATCCTGTACGACCAATGAAATCACTATTGGAATGAAATTTCGTTTTATATCAGAAAATAATTCAGGTGGCTGTCGCAAAGCATTTTGCCGTTCATCTTAGCCAAATTTCACACATTCTACAAAACAAAGAGCTGAAAGAAAACACGAACGAAAGAACAGTCATAAGGCTTCGTTCTGATGATTAGTCTTATAGTAGTAGCTGAAGAAGTAGAACTTGCTCAGGTCCGGTCCCGAGGACGTGCACTTATCCGCAATCCACTGTTTAACTACATTTTCAAGCATTTTCAAGCACTTCATTTAAAATTCAAGCATTTTCAAGGCCTTGAAAACACATTATTGAACTTCAAGCATTTTCAAGGATTTCCAAGACTTCCACAAGTTCCCTTCCTCACCCCAAAAACGGCGTGACGAGTTGAAGGAGCTCGGCCCCTGAGACCACCTCCTGGTTGAAAAGAGCTATGCAGCGTAAGAAGTTCTCGTACACTTCCTGGCTCTTCAGCAGACGCCGGACCTGCAAGAACCGAAACGGACACGGATCAAAGACCGAGATCGGCCGATAAATCGCCAGACGTGTGGATTAGGACCTTGTCGAAGAAGGTGAACTCTCGCAGGACCCCGTGCTTCCCCACCACGGCAAATGACGGATCCTTGGAGCAGGAATACTTCATTTTCTTCTGAAGGGTCAAATCACGTGTTAAAGAGGCTGGTTCTGGTGTTGGCTTTGAGAGAGAGAGAGAGAGAGAGAGAGAGAGAGAGAGAGAGAGTGTGACGGACCTTCAGTAGAGGCGTCATGTGAGGCAGTAACATGGGTCGAGGTCTCTTCTTGCTCTGTTTATTCAGGTCTTCGTCCTCTGCTTTCTTCAGGTGGTCTTTCCCCGGCAGAGACCCTCCAGTAAACTGCAAAAAACCATGGAGGAGCAAAGATCAAGCACTGGCCACACAGACACGCTGCACGAGGCGGCCATGGGGTGTTTCTAACCAACGATCTCTTGGCGTCAGGGAGAAACTGTCCGAATTCAGCGAGCAGATCCTCCTGGCCTTTGAAAAGCGTGGCCACCTTGGAGAAAACCTCGTCTTCTGTCATTCCTCCGCTGCAGCGGCCTCGGCTCTCCTTCACCTCCAGCTGTTCCTTCTGCGAATCAACATGGCAGGTTTCAACCGTAGTTTAGAAGATTCTGACTTGACTGGATGGAGCGGAGGTTAATGGAGCTTAGAGAAACAATCGGTTTTTCAGATTCTGATGCTTATCAAATCAGAAAAATCTCGTGCAAATCTTTATTCTGAAAGATAAAATCCAAGCACTTTCAAGGTCCATTTTCGAGTTAAACAAAGTTTTCTTGTCCTCGTTCCAGTTAGATGCTAAATCACTTGATATTTGTATTTTGGCATAACAGTTTTTTTTAATTCATGTTTAAATGCAAATAAATACTATTATAATGTTAAATACTAAATTAAATACTAAAATCTGAAAAATGACCCAACAAATTATCAGATGTCGACCGATCTGTGATGAAAAAAAGGTTGGGGATCACTGCATTAAAATTTGTATGTGCTAAAGTTTAGTATGAACATGGCGTCAAAATCTTGTACGACCAATGATGTCCAAAACACCCAGGACGTGCACTTATCCACTGTTTAACTAAATTTTCAAGCATCATCAGGCACTTCATTTTAAATTCAAGCATTTTCAAGGCCATGAAAACACATTATTGAAATTCAAGCATTTTCAAGGATTTCAAGACCCCGTAGGAATAAAAAAACTGAATAAAAAGCAACAATTCTCTTACATATTCACACGTGCGCTTTGAGACAGTTAAAACTGTGAAAAGCGCCTTACAAATACTCATATTATTATTATTATTATTATTCGGAACCCTGAAACAAGCATCTTCCACACTTGCCTGATACGTATGCAGAATTTCCAAAAAGGCCCGGTACGTTTCCGGATTGTCCAGGAAACGGTTTTTGATCTTGTTGACGTAGCTGATGGCGCTGTCGAACTCCACCGGGCTCGGCTCCGAGGCAGGCGGGGAACCCGACGCGGCGGCCGGCTGTGATTGGCTCTCTCGACTAGGCAGAGGAAGTGACAGCCTGCTCGGCGGCTCCGGAGGCCCAGATGATGAAGCCACGCTCTCTGGAGAGGTGACGGACTCGTTCTGGACCGACGCGGCTTCGGCAAGGCCTGAAGAAGAGCCGGTGACCACCGTGCCCGGGCTTTTTCCAGAACTTGGAGAGACCTGGTGGAGAAAAGAGAGACCATTTATAAAAAATAACAGATGGAATAATGTGGCCCGTCTTGATTTCAACAAGTCTGTTCATCTACCTGTGCGGAAAACGGAGACTGGAGAAATGCCATTCCATTCTTTGGGATCTCGATCCGATATCCGGGAGGCAGGAAGGCGTTAAAACCCAGGACGAGGTCGGGATGTCCATGGAAAAGCTGCGACACTCGGTTAATGACGCCCGGCGTGTCGATACTGTGGAGTTTAGACAAACAATCAGCTTTTCAGATTCTGGATGCTTTTCAGATCTTGTGAACAGACGCCTTACCCTTGAGATTTAAACTCTTTCATGATATCCAAAAACTTGTTATAAATTCCCGGGTCATTTCCAAAGCGTATTTTGACTTGGTCCAAATAAGACAGAGCATCTTCCACCTGAAACAAAAAAAAAATGAATTTGATTCATCGTCTCAACACAATCAGAATCAGGACAGTGACAAACTCCATCTCAATTAGACTCAGAAAGTCCCAAATGAATGAGACTTTACGTATCATACTAAGGAGAAATTTCCAAGCATGTACACATTTCTAAATACAGAATGTACAGCATCACAACACGCTCATCATTCCGAACTAAACTCCATTAAAAGTCAAAACCGACTGATAACTGAGGGTGAAGATCAAAAGAAATAAATTTAGTAGAAATTCACAGGAAAAATCAAATAAAAAATGTATTCTTATTTATTCACCCCATATTAGTCGACCAAATCAGGGGTACCACCCGTCTAAACTACAAGAGATATATACTTAACATTAAGAAAAGCCCAAACTAGATTTAAACAGGCCTGAAATGATTCTCAAGCCGACTGATGTCTGGGATTTGGAGGCATTTTGGGAACTTTTAACTAGTCTTATCCGGCCGGTGGGAATTCTTGCTCGCCAAGGGACTAGACAACCCTCAATAAAGATGATGGTTCAAATATGTTGGAAAACGGTCAATTGTGTGATTTTAGACTGAAGATTGCATATTATTAGAACGTGTAGTATGAAAGAATCCGAGTTTCAAATGTTCTCGATTCCAGGCTTCTAAAATGTCATCACAATGAATGTTTTACGGATTCGGTTACGGTTTTTTTTTATTGTTTTATACGACTCGCGTTACAGACCAGAAATAGACTGAAAGAGCGTGTGAAATGGGATTTTACCGCACAAGACCAAACGGATCCGATCTGAAAACGCACGGGAACAAAACCCCACGGAAAACACGCCTAAATAAATAAAAGCTGAGGAGAAAAGAAACGAGTCACATTCTTTCCCTCAACGCTTCAGCCCAGCGATCGTTCCTGCAGCGAACACGCCTAACGGGAGCGATCGGTCGAGGCGCAAAACCACCGCTTTATCGCTTCTTTGTGCCTTTTTTTATTCACATCCAACGGGGAAAATAAAGGCTCGCGCACTCTTTTAGCCCAGCCGCGTTAGCAATAATGCTAGTCACAACACTCCGCGAGAAAACAACAACAACAACAACAACACATCGCAAAGCCGACCGTGGATCGGACCGGTTCGCGTAACAGAACCAGCCGAGCCGAGCGGACGGAACACTTTCATTTCTTTCCAAAGGTCAGGCTGAAGCGAAAAGCGACGCCGTCATGACAAAAGCAGCTGGTCGCCGAGCGAAACCCCCTCGCTTATCTGCGTCAGTTCAATGAAAACACAGCGCTCTGATAGCACACACACAGCCGGGCTTTGGGCTCGTTTGGTCGGCGGACCCACATTAATATCGACCGGCGTTGGTACCAACAAAGAGTCGCGAGCGTGTGACGGAGTTGGGTTCGTCGCGATCGACTTGCAAACTCTCGCTGCGTCGACTCGCAATCGACGGGTCGCGGTCAAACAAACGGACTTTTATTCGGCGAAATGATACGTGCAAGTTGCATAGTGCGATTGTTCTGATCAATCGCCCGCGCGCGCACACGCACACACACACACGGCGTGAAAGCTTTGATGTGCCCCGTATGCACAAGAACGGCGCAACACTTCCGAACACACAAAGGCGAGCGAGAGGACACAGACACACACACACACACACACACCTTTAGTTTCTGGAAGTGCTGCTGCTGGACCTGCTTCTGGACCACGAAGGCCTTGTCTTGGATCTGGCTGATGGCTTTCGCAGTGCTGCCGTGAGCTTGAATCTTCGCCATGGCGCGTCTCCTTCACCGCCGACGGCCGCCCGATCCACGACGATTCAACGTCCCTCCGTGTTTGCAGCTTGTTCCGCTTTCCGAAACCCACTTCGTTCCAGTCGGCCACCCCGAGTCCAGTCCACTTTATGAGCGGCCAGTGACTGACTCCCAACTCAAGTGTGTGTGCGCGCGCGCGTGTGTGCGTGTGTGTGGAGACCGCTCGTGCCCCAACAGCTCAGCACGCGGATCTACGACGAGGCTCCATCGAATCGAAACGCGACAACTAAAGTATGTATTTCCCCCCCCAGCGGTCGCATTATTTAAACAATCGTGCGTGTCTCTTTAAATTCGGCGGCAGCTGTGCGCTCGATCGCGGCGTCCGGAAACGGAGGGAGCTCTTGGAGGAGTGAAGAGCGCATGCGCGAGGAGGCGGAGCTCGCGACCCTCGGCGGCCGCGGGCATGAATGGGATTCTGTGCACGTTTTTTTTTGTTCTAGTTTAGTGAAAAGTCGGGCGGCGTCGATTGAAGATCGATGCTAATTGATTACTGATCCGACGGAAGTTAATAACCTATATATAACCGATTAGCTGCGGGGACTTCTGCGTTATTTATACACACGCGCACACGTGCTGACGATTGCTGTGCGCCAAAACTAAACATTGCGATTCGTTAAATTAGGAAATGTTTTGTTTCGACTCACATTGAAATCTGAAAATAAAAGACTAATCTTTCACAAGGTTGCATCGTGAACTCTTCTAGAATGTGTCAAACTCAAGGCCCAGGGGCCAGATGTGGCCCGCGAGAGCTTAAAAGTTTTGAGTGTGTAAAAATAAATACCAAAATATTAATTACAAACATTTAAATTTCCCTCAATGACTTTCTACTACGGCAGGTAGCCACACAGTGTTTTATGTTATATTTTTCTAAATTCACTTCATTAATGGAGTTATGTGTGTTTTCATGAGCTGACCAATTTTTAAAAGATTTATGTTAGAGCAAAAAGTAGGTTTTCTATGCAACTGCAATTGTCACTTTAAGTTATAATAAATAATGAATTGTTTAACATTGAGTAGTTACATTTATTTTACATTGATTGATTATATTTAGTTACATTAAATATTTAAGTTACTTATATTTAAGTTACATCCGGCCCTTTGAGGACAGACATTTTTCTGATGTGGCCTTGGTGAAAATTAGTTTGACACCCCTGAACGTTTAGCCATTACTAGGTCCCAAGTTTGAGCATCACACAGTAATTTTTTTAAATGCACACCTGGCTTTCTTCAAACTTGCAACGTATGAATAAAAAGACAGACACAAAGTGAAGGTCCTAAAAATAAGCGTGGTTTATAAAACCCAATTATGACAGGATCACCAAAGTGTGTACAGAAACACGAATGAGATCAATGGAACCATCATAGAAATACACCCAACATGTACAAACTATCCTGCAAAAGGGGGAACTGGTACATATTTTTTTAACCTTTTTTTATTCACAAACCACATTTATTTATTTATTTTTTTCTTTACACCATAAATGATCGCAGTTGACACCGAACGGAACCATCTATCTACTACACAATGTCACAGTGGTGTATTTTAGAAGGGACACAACACCAACGATATCCAGGAGAGAAGAAACTACAAGCACTTTACATCATGGGATCCGCGAGCAATTCCACCAAAAACATTTTTTTTCCCTTTTGAAAAACGAGGCAGACGTCATTTCCGTATCTGAGGTAAAAAAAAGAATGTACAAAATTGAGGGTCCGTCTCTACTATATGAAGACCTTGAGAAGTTATGACCTCTTCATCTGTTCAACTCCCAGGGCATTGTCTTCACACCAGTCCTGTCCGCATCTCTAAACACCCAGAGATTAGAAATACACATTTACATCAAACGGATCTGGTTCCGTTCCCCACCACGAAGCATCTTCAGATACGTCCCTCAGACAGGACTCATCACAAACCAGCCCGCCACTAAAACACTGTCCATTTAAAGCCAAAACCTCAAAGTACATAAATAGTTGCAATAAATTAACAAAAATTGCAGTTACACAATAAAAAATCTAGCGAGCGAAACGAAAGCAGCATGCAGGCAATGCGACTCTGTGCACAACATCCATCCACAGTGACATCTGATGGGAAATGTGGAAAAAGTTCATCAACTGGAAAGGTTTTTTTCGTGCCACTCGAGAGGAAGGAACCAGAGATACGGCGCGTGGAGAAATGTCTTTTGGAGACGATTGACCTTCCACTGATATCAAAGGACGACACGGTTTCACAGCAACACCACGTTTTAGAAAGGTTTTCTCGAAACACACACACAACGACACGCCGTCCGCCTTTTTAACATCAGTTTGCGTGTTTGGATTCGCAGCTGAAAGATTGTGCTGGGGATCTTCACTAAAGCCTCGCTGTAAAACCTAAAGTATTGACCCGGGGAAGTCGATGGAGTCTGTGTGAGAGCGAGCAAAACTGTACCAGAGAATTTCATCGATGCCGTGACGTGAAGCAAAACAGAAAGGCAACTTGTTCAGACGCAAAAGAAGCTCGTAAAAAACAAATTATGAACAAAGACATTGCCGCTCTCAGAAAACGCCAAACAGCGTCTTCTTCAGATTAGCTGCTAAAATCGCACAAGATTCATAAATTAATCCCTATTTTATCCATATTGTGTCCAACGGCAAATGACACCAGTGTAGTTAGAATCACCGGCAGTGTTTTGCTCTTTGGCGAGTTGTGGTGTTGGTAATGGCTTGGGAAAGTTGTACAAAAAGTTCAAACACAAGAGCGTGTTTACTTCCTGTCAGAGTAAATCTGTCTGCGTGCTTGGGTTTATTAAGATTAAAACATTAAAACGTGCCCCTCCCCCACCAGGCTGCCCACTGCTCCGGGTTTGTGTGTGTCACTTCACTGATGGTCAAACGCAGAGCACAATCTCTCCACTAGGGGGCGATTCACTTTAAAATACTTGTTCGTGCGATCTAGAGGGGCAAAAAAAAACGCATTAGAACGATGCAGACAATAATAATAAGAGCAAAAATAAATAACATAAAATATGACATTTCCAAAACGAGCCACCAGGGCCGGGATACGACAACTAAAGACGACTAAATAAAGCCATTAACACGGGAGGAAATGAACCAGTGCGAGTGGTGTGTGCACCAGGAGAACTTCCCTGTAGATCCGTTTGTAAACAGTCGTTTGCAGTAATAAAGACTCCAAAACCTAAAGAAACGTCTCAGTGAAGTGAAGAACGTGGCTTTGATTGCGTGTGTCTGATGTTGTGCTTTACTCCGTGTGTGTGTGTGTGTGTGTGTGTGTGTGTGTGTGAGGCAGCTCGTTTAGCGTTTAGTTGAAGGCCTCATCGTCCGTGTCTTCAATCAGCACCTTCGTTTCCTTCTTAAACCTGTCACACACACAGAAAGACGACAGATTAATATTAAAGAAGTTTGTGCCACACAACAACAGATTTAAACACAATAAACACAGATAAACAAGTCCAATAGCAACTAAGACGGACACACAGAAGCCATGTGAATCACGATCAATTTCGAATCCTTCTCCATTAATTTCGGATTAAAATGGAGTGTTTTGCATCATATGGAACTGACGTGTTTGGTGAATGATGTGTGTGTGTGTGTGTGTGTGTGTGTGTGTGTGTGTGTGAGTGTGTGTGCACGTGAAGTGTCATGAATGACGTACATTTTCGGAAAATGTATTTAGAATGTATTGTATGGATTGTGTGTCATCAATGATCATGTGAAATCACGCATGTCCTCACAAATCAGGTGTCATGGATTGTCCTGGATCATGTGTCGTCACGGATCATGTGTTTTATCACGCATCGTGTGTCGTCATGTGTGTCATCATTGATCGTGTGTGTGTTCTTTGACGATGTGTGTCATCACAAGTCTTATATCGCCACATGTGTGTCATCATGTGTCGTCATGCGTCATCATGGATCATGTATGTGTTCTAGGATGATGTGTTTTGTCACAGATCATGTGTCGTCACATGTGTAATTATGGATCATTTATGTGTTTTTTTGGATCATGTGTCGTCACGTGTCATCATGGATCATGAGTCAACACGAATCATGTGTTGTCACGTGTCATCATATACTTTCCTATGTGTTCTAGGATAATGTGCGTCGTCACAGATCATGTGTCGTCACATTTTATGGATTAATTAATGAATTATGGATCATTTATGTACATGTTTTTTTATGGATAATGTGTCATCACGCATCATATATTGTCACATCATCATGGATCATCATGGATCATGTATGTGTTCTTGGTTGATGTGTGTCGTCACGATCATGGAGACGTGTTGTAAAGCCGTGAGTGTGTGTGTGTGTGTGTGTGAGTGTCTCACTGAGAGGACAGCAGGGGTCGCCGTAAGGACAGGCTGTAGCTCCGCCTCCAGCTCTTCTTCCCCTGGCGGTTTCGGACTCCGTCCTCCTGGTCCATCATCTGCTCCAGCAGCGTCTGGTCATCAGCGTTCAGAGGCGCCACCGAGATGTCCCGCACCGCCCGGAACTCTCCACAGTTGTTCAAGTGCTCGTTCTCCAGACGGAAGAAGTTCCACACAAAGCGTCTGATGGAACAGATCAGAAGGATACAGATCAGAAGCACATCATCTACAGCACACGTGTCAAACTCAAGGCCAGATGTGGCCCGCCATGTCATGTCATGTGGCCCGCGAGAGCTTGAAAGTTCTGAGTGTCTAAAAATAAACACCAAAAAAGAAAATAAGAGCCTGCGTTGACAAAAAACTACATTTCCCACAATGCCTTTCAACTACGGTAGCCGTGGCAGTGTTTCCACAGTTTTGTTTATTTTTCTTCATTCACTTGGACAGTTTGATCCTTCATTAGAATCAGAATCAATTTTATTGGCTAAATTGCAAGTGACAACAAGGAATGGAGTTTCGGTCTGACTCCGCCTTTTCCCCTCTATTTTGCAGATTTTAACATAAATATACAAATAAAAGAAAAAAACAGTGAAAAGAAAATGAGTGGAGTTCTGTGTGTTTTCATAAGCTGACAGCATTTAAAAAGATTTATAATAGAGCAACAAGCAAACATAGGTTTTCTACGCAACTGCAATTGTCATTTGATTAAATAATGAGTTGTGTGGGACACCTGGCCATTACAAGAGCAGGGACAGGTGTCTCACAGTTATTTAACATTAACAAATAGTTACATTTATTTTACATTACATTAGATGACATTTGGTTTACAAGTTACATCCGGCATTACGCTGATGTGGCGTTTGACACCCCTGATCTACACCCACGTCCCACCTAAAAACCTCCAGCGGAGCCAAGACGGTCACCACGATGTCCTCAACAAACGGGACGGGGGTCATGGAGGTCAGCGCCATCTGCAGCGTCCAGGCAAAGCGGAGGATCACGTCTTCCACTATGGCGCAGTAGTAGTAGGCCTGCAACACGACCACCACAAGAGCATCAGGGCTTTTACGGCACCGTTATTGTCGTTTTGACGTACTTTTTGCGGGTAGACAATCTCCTCCCTCAGAAAGGTGTTCTCGCCGGCGTTCCGGTCGAAAAGGCCCCAGTCCATCTTGAGGTCCCAGATCAGTGTGTAAAGCGAACTGACCACTGAGGAAAGGATCAGCATGTAGAAGAACACCTCGGCGTCCGCGTGCTTCTGGTCTGTAGGAGAACACAGAAAACCAGGATTCGTCTACAACAGGATGGAATCAGACCAGTGTCAGATATATCAAACGTACATTTAGAAGAAACGAACGAAAATGCTTCACGTTTGACTTTTTATTTTTTGCTCGCAATCTTCACGTTTTTGTTTGAAACTTTTTTTTTTCGTTTCAGGTTTTTCGTACGCTTTTTTTATTTTGCGTTTGGATTTTTGACCCAAGTTTCACATGGAGGCGGCCCTTACTCTGATTGGCTGGTGAGAATGTGATTGACAGTCACATTAAAGACGACGTGTTTCCGTTTATTTGCGATTGTTCCTGACTGGAAATACGGAATAAAATGGGGGCTTATATTTACGCGCATATTTGAAATCAGCGATTAAAAGTATGCCCAAGGTTTTTGAGCGTTGAAAATTCGAAAAAAAAGGGGTTCTTATATTTGCATAAATAAGGTAATAATGATTGCAATTTCAATTATTGCATTAAAAGTTGTCGAAAACAAAGAGAGTGAGACACCGAGAGACAGACAATAAAGAGGTGAATGTTGGGACGGGTGAGACAGAAAAAGGAAGAGATAAATATGAAATAAAACGTCACTGGCCAAGCAGAGAAAAGTGGACAGCGAAAAAAGTCGCATTAGTTCAGATTTTTTTTTCCTGTTTATAAGTGTGTGAAACTTTTGAGTCAAGATGTAAACGAAGGAAAAGTTATTTTAATGCATTTTCTTCCTTTATCTTTTCTTTCTTAAGTAAAGCACTTCATTTAAAACATTTTATACTCACTTACTTTTAAAAGTAGCCCTGCTTAAAACAATACATTTGTCAAAACGTTACTGAATTGTACTGAAATAATTTGATTTAACAGGCAAGTATTGATTATAAACAGGATAATTAAAAATTAATATATATATCTGTAATTGTATAAACTGTAAATATATATATATACTTCTGGACCTTCGCTTCCAAAATAATTGAACCGGAACTCAACTAAATTTTAGTCCAATACCCCTTTAATTGAATGATCTAAAATATCTATGCTCTCTATGTCCACCAGGGGGAGACAGTTCACCACGCAGACGCCGTTCTAGAGCTGATCTAGCGGAACTTTAGCATTACGGCTCATAAAGAAGAAAAGTCCGACTTTATGTCTTTAAATGTCTTTTTAAATTTGAAAGATGATTCATCAACCACAAAAAAAATTGAAAAAACTCAAAATAAAAATACATTTTTATTATACAAAAATACAAAATAAAAGTTCACCTTGATCATATGGAAAACAACATAGAATTGTCAATACGATTAAGAACTGCAGACGTAACACTGTGATTGTGCTTTAATCAGATAACAGGTCTGAGGTCAGCGAGGGGTTAAGACATCAGTCCAGATAAAGGCTTTCTCACTCCTCCATTCAGGCGCCAAGAAAACCAGCACATTTTCCTCCGGAACACACAATAGCTCCATCATTCCCATTTATCCGGAAACATTCATGGCCACGTGGAACACAGTGGAGTGGATTACCTCCGGATTCACCAGCAACACAAAACCTTTCAGACGTACAATCCCAACCAAATCTCTTCACAAACCTTGAGATTATCAGGCTCAGACTTCCCGTGTACAATAGCATGTAATTATTTCTCTTTTTGACGCACATCACGCATTTCATCCGCACACAATCATCCCATCTCCTCTAGGGTTTATATGCAGGAGGTCTATTATGCCGAGAAATTACACCGATGGCTATGAAACAGACAGACCGAATGTGCTCGACGTCTTTATAATTACACACAAAATACAAAGCGAGTCTGAAGAACAGCTAAAGTCTATCCATCCATCTCTCCACCCACCTAAACAAGTAAACTAAAACTGTCCCTGTTCCTGTAATGGCCAGGTGTCCCACACAACTTATTATTCATCAGAACTTAATCAAGTGACAATTGCAGTTGCGTAGAAAACCTTTGTTTACTTGTTGCTCTGACATTCATCTTTTTACATTTTGTCAGATTATGAAAACACACATAACTCCATTAATGAAGGATCAAACTGTCCAAGTGAATGAAGAAAAATAACATAAAACTGTGGAAACACTGCCACAGCTACTGTAGTCGAAAGGCATTGTGGGGAATGTAGTTTTTGGTCAACGCATGCTCTTAATTAATTTTTTGGTGTTTATTTTTTTAGACACTCGAACATTTTAGGCTCTTGTGGGCCACATCTGGCCCCCGGGCCTTGAGTTTGACATATGTTATTTATAAACTCACCAAAACACCCATCCAACCAACAATCTATCATTAAATCCAACCATCCATCCAGTCATACATCTATCCACCCAACCATCCATCCACCCAAATAACTTTCCATCCATCCACTCAACCACCTACCCACCCACCCAACCATCCATCCATCCACCCATCCACTCAACCACCTACCCACCCAACCATCCATCCATCCATCCATCCATCCATCCATCCATCTATCTATCTATCTATCACATCCAACCAACCATCCAACATTCATAAATCTACTGACCCATCCACCCACCTAACTAACCATCTAACCTCCCACACCCCATGTAGATCACAATTTCTCTAATAAAAAAAGAGAGAAAGAGAAAGGAAAACGCCTCTCATCCGCTGGTGGAGCCACTTGTAGAGGACATCTTCTCTCGAGATGTTTGCTTTGTTCAAAGATCCCGGTCTGATAGGGCGAGAAAAGCGTCAATGTTATTCTCCCGTTTCAGAGCTTCATCATTACTATTCTGCCGATGTGTTTGCAGCGTTCTGTCTCACCACAGGCAGGCCATTACAGCTCAGCCTCCTTCCTTTCATTCCCTCTGTTCCTATTTCATTCTCTGTCTGCTCTTTTCCAAGCGCTTGCCTCCTTTCATCTCTCACTGAGCGTCATTGAGGCTGCTAGGCCGGTCAAAGCTCAGCTTGGCATTTAAATGAAACCCGTAGACACGTCTCATCGAACCAGGCAAGTGACGTGAGAAATATCAACATTGGCACAAGAAAATGGTAACGAAAACGGTGACATTTAAAAATCCAATTTCGTGATCCCCAACCTGCGGCCCGCGGGCCACGTACGACCCACGAAGGTGTCACATGTGTCAATGTTTATGTTTACACACTCGCTTAGTGCTTTTAATTCATTTGTCGGAAGCTTTTACGTACGATAATACTGTATTACAATAACTTTCATTGAGACCCGAAGCAGAAGAAAAAAATCTTTTTATTTTAGCTAAACGTACAGTTTCATGCTCAATTGTCACCATGTAACTCTACAAGTTTGTGAAAAGAAAAGCAGAAACTATCGGTGGCGTTTGCAAACTTCGTAATGTCAATGGTGTAAAGCAATTGAGTAAATAGACTTTGTTACTTAAATGTTCTTTGACTACTACGTACTTGTACTGAGTATCAAAACTATAACTATATAACTATACTTTTACTCTCTACTTGACTATTTTTTGATTGAGTATCTGTACTCTTCACTCCACTACATGTGAATGGACACTTATCATTACTCGTTACATTGTGATTGTGCGCAACAAGTCTTTTTCTAACACGGTACGATTTCTTGGGCAGACGCAGAGGTGTAAAGAGTACCAGACCACCACCTAAGTAAAAGTACAGATACGTACTGTATAAGTTACTCCAATACAAGTAAAAAGTCACCACTATAAAAAAAGACTTGAGTCAAAGTAGCAAAGTATCGAATTTGAAAAGAACTTAAGTATTTTACTCATACTGAATTTAGGCTAAAAAAAAAACAAAGAAATGTTAAAAAAAACTATTCATGAGGTTTTATTTTCTAATACAGAAACTAAATTTAACACCTCTATGTTCCAAAAATGATGAAACAAAATAAATAAAGAACAAATAGTCAGTCTCAATCAAACGTGCAAAAAATAGAAATAAATAAAATTCCGAGCTGGAGTGAAAAGTACAGTCACTTAATCACAAATGCAGTGGAGTAGAGAGTAAAAGTTGCTTATATTTTTGATGCATTGATGCGAACTTTTAAGCTCTCGTGGGCCACATAAAATAACATGGCGGGCCACATCTGGCCCCCGGGCCTTGAGTTTGACACACGTGGTTTATAAACTCACCAAAACACCCATCCAACCAACCATCGATGGCGTTGTGGAGATGACTGTGTGTTAACGACGCGGCCAGACGTGGTGCGGACCAGCGAGACGGATGTAAATGAGTCACTTACTCCTGATGAGAACATGAGCTGGAATCAGAGCTCAGATGTGTTTGTATATTAAACGCTCGCAGACTGAATCCTAATGAATCGATGAAGTGTGAGGTGATGCTGGGGCTCGTGGCCAGACGTTATCTGCTCTTCTGATGCGGCATCATGCCACGCCGCCACGCCACACCACCCGCTTCAAAATGGCTTTTCAATCCTGACATTTCACATAAATCGATTGGCGAAGGGAAACATAGTAAGACATGATAAAGTGTGGATAAAGAGTTAGAGGAATATAAGCTGCAGAACAATCAAGACACGTGTGGAATTCTAATGGCTTTGAAAGTCCTTATAATTTTATGTAATTCAAAAGGTCAATTACAAAATTATCAAATTGAAGCGAGTTTCCCAATAAATGAATGTCTTTTGAACACCAAACGAAGCACATTCATTGACAAAAACCCTTTGTATTCTGACTTTATATTATAACACTTTACATAGACAAATTAAGCTGTTTATGTAGATGATAGAAGTCGTACAAAGTCGATGGTTTTATTTTTCACTGCAGAAGAGTTTCAACCAAACAGCCACAAACATGCGAAACACGTTAAGCTTCGAGCTCAAAAGACGCAATTAAACACGATAAAAAGACAACTAAAACTCTCCTTAAATCTCCTTGTGTGTTTGGATGAATCATACTTTTTCGTCATACTTAATTGTTTAAATTAACAGTTTTGTTTTGAGGTATGTTTATATGACTGTAATACTCCTCATCCTCTGTGAACTGTAATATCCTAACACTGAAATATTCAGAAAACAAGGATTTTCATATTGAATTATCAGAAGTCTGTGTCTGTAGATTTTCCACTATTTTTGTTCACGTTCTGAGCATTTTTTGTACATTTTTGTAATTTGTGATCTTAGTAATTTTTGTATTGAATTATCAGTATAATTTGCTTTTGTGTGAACCAAATGACAGGTTTGTTAAAAAAATAAATAATAACAGTAGTAATAATAATAAAAAAAAATAATAATGATAACAACAACAACAACAACAATAATAATACTGTGATAATAATAATAGTAATAATAATAATAATAATAATAATAAAAAGGGATTTGATTTAATTGGCGCCTTTCGAGACTCTCAAGGTCGCCTTACAAGGGAAGACACACACACACACACACACACACACGCATGTTTTTACCTGTGTGAGTTCTGTACAGAGCGGCAAACGTGACGACGAAGAAGGTGGTGGAGTATTTCCCAGCATTCACCAGGTGAGGAAAGGCTCTCTTGGTGTCACGGTAACGCCGCAGACACTGAACAAACCTCAGCCAGGCCGGCAGACAGTGAATGATGGCACGAACCCCGTAAGAGTAGCTGTTACACCTCTCATCACCTGACCACACACACACACACACACACACACACCACAACACAGCTGAGTGATACTCACCACACACACACACACACACACACCCACACACACACACTCATTCACTCACTCACTCTTCCACTTTCTCCCTCACTCCTCTCTCTCTCTTTCACTCAGTCCTCTCTCTTTCTCTCTCACTCATCTCCCTCTGTTTCTTTCACTCACTCACTTCTATGTCACTCTTTTACTCACTCCTCTCTCACTCACTCATTCACTCACTCCTCCACTTATTCCCTCACTCCTCTCTCTCTCTTTCACTCACTCCTCTCTCTCTCTCTCACTCTCTCTCTCTCTCTCCCTCTCTCTCTCTCTCTCTCTCTCTCTCTCTCTCGGTGTTGGTGTAGGTGATGGTACCGTAGGTGTGAGGCAGTAGGCCGCTCCTCTGGCTCCAGCTCAGCTCGGTGCTGTAGAAACACACCAGATACTCCAGGTCCGACAGAACAATCACCAGTGAGTTGAGCTGGTCAGCCAGCCAGAAGTCTGCAAACTCCACGCGGTGGAACGGAGCGGTGAAGACGCGGAACTGAGGGACGCAAACGTTCACACCGTTAGTGACACGGAAGAGTGAGAGAGAGAAAGAGTTTGAGAGAGAGAGATAGAGAAAGAGGGGGGGTGAGTGAGTGAGTGAGTGAGTGAAAGAGAGTAAGAGAGAAAGAGAGAGTGTGAGAGAGGGAGAGAGAGAGAGTGAGAAAGAGTGTGTGAGAGAGAGAGAGCTAGATAGAGAGAGACAGAGAGAGAGAGTGTGTGAGAGAGAGAGAGAGTGTGTGAGAGAGATAGATAGAGACAGAGAGAGGAGTGAGGGGGAGAAAGAGAGTGAGGGGGAGAGAGAGAGAAAGAGTGAGTGAGTGAGAGAGTAAAACAGTGAGAGGGGGAAAAGGGAGAATAAGAGAGGAGAGAGAGAGAGAGAGAGAGAGAGAGAGAGAGAGGGAGAGAGGAGTGAGGGAGAAAGTGGTGGAATGAGTGAGAGAGGAGTATATGAGTGACATAGGAGTGAGTGAGGAAGTGAAAGAGTGGGAGGGAAAAAGAGAGAGGAGTGAGTGAAAGAGAGAGAGAGAAGGGAGGGAGAAAGAGAGAGAGAGGTGAGTGAGTGAGTGAGTGAAAGAGAGAGAGAGAGAGAGAGAGAGAGAAGTGAGTGAATGAAAGAGAAAGAGAGAGAGAAGTGAGTGAGAGAAGTGAGTGAAGAGGACGCGAGCTGATGATTGACCTTAAGAAAACACGTTTGTTTGAACTTGTCACTCGTTATTATTTGGTGTTTAAATGAAAGTGATTGGGGTTTTTTTTTATACATATGATTCGATGATAATTAGTCTGTGTCCAAGTAAAATAACCTTTACAACAATAAACCTGTGTGGATGTTCAAACAAAATGTATAAGCATTTTGATTTGTAGTTTGAAACATGCTTTTTATGAAGTGCATTCAAATAGAAATTCACTCACTCACTCGTCTCTCACCTCACTCACTCACTCATTCAGTCACTCCCTCTCTCTCTCTCCTCACTTCTGTCTCCCTCTCTCTCTCTCTCAAATTACTCACTCCTCTCTCACTCTATCTGCCTCCCTCATTCCTGCTCTCTCTCTCTCACCTCACTCCTCTATCACTCACTCACTCCTCTCTCTCTCTCTCTCACACACTCACTCTCTCACTGACTCACTCACACACTCACACCAGTTATATTGTAATGATTTTCCTGCCGTTTTCTCACACGTGTTGCCTTCAGGGTGATGTTGGCATTTCTCCAGGACACCGTTCTGCACTACTGCGGCCGTCACACACACACACACTCGAATTCCACGGAATATAGATTTTGCAGAACCGAGTCAGTTTAACAGGTGAAGGGCTGAAAAATCATACGTGTGAGGCGAGGTGACCTTGAGGAGAGAGACGAGCAACTGCTCAAGGTCACGAGGGAAGTAATCCACCCTCCGTCTGGATATCAGCGTGTGTGTGTGTGCGTGTGTGTGTGTGTGTGTGTGTGTGTGTCCATTAGATCAGGGAGGGCTAGGAGACGGAGTCAGGCGGCTACTGATGGCTCCATCCCAGTAATGATTGCACAGACACAGTCTTCACATCCGCTGAGACCCAGAGCCAATCTATTTCCCTTCACCTCACACACACACACACACACACACACACACACACACACACACACACACACACACACACACACACTCCCCCAAACACCCTTACCCTCACAATTACCCTGACATCACAAAGGCCAAATGAAAACATGCAATGAATTAAGAAAGAGCGGTTAAGATTGTCGAAGGCGAATGGAGACAATTATAATTCAAAAATTCTATTTAAAAAAAAAAAAAGCCAATGAAATCCTTGATTAATGATTTCCTCACTTAATAATCCTTTCTGGAAATGCGGGGAAAGAAACAATGGTAAAAAAATAAATGTGCTATTCTGTCTTGTTTGAACACGAAACGCAACGGGATTGCTTTTAAAAATGGATTAAAAATGACAAATAAAAAGTGGCGACATGAAAATTTAAATGTCTTTGAAATCAATTGGTAACTAAAAGAGTTGATCAATGAGTAATTATGGATAATTAAGTATTAATTAGAAGTATTCTTTCTATTTTACATGCCAACAACAATAATTGTCATACATATTATTAGCATAAAATGTTACTGTAATATACATCAAAGGGGAAACAGGGAATTCTGATTGGTGAAAAGATCTGACTGATTGGCAGAGAAGTGATGAGTTGTACGTTTTCCAGGCGTTTCTCACCAGCAGTTTGATGAGCCAGAAACGGGACTTGTAGTAGGCGGTTTTGAACGGGTTGATGAGGAAGAGCAGCATAAAACCGTAGAGGATGAGAGGATTGGCCTGCATAGGGAGTCGAGTGAAGTCGGCGAACAGGCAGGAAAGGATGCTGAGACACCACAGAACCCCTAAAAACCCTGCAATCTAAGAGAAAGACGGAGAAGCCACAATGTGGTGACACAATGACAATAAAGGCATTCTATTCTATTCTATTCTGATCTATTCTATTCTATGCTATTCTATTCTATTCTATGCTATTCTGCTCTATTCTATTCTGCTCTATTCTATTGTATTATATAGTATTCTATTCTGTTCTATTCTATTCTATGCTATTCTATTCTATTCTATTCTATTATATGCTATTCTATGCTATTCTGCTCTACTCTATTGTATTATATAGTATTCTATTCTGTTGTACTCTATTCTGTTGTATTCTATTCTGTTCTACTCTGATCTTTTCTATTCTATTCTATTGTATTACCCGTATATTGTAGTCTATTGTATTCCATTCTATTATATTCCATTTTGTTCTTTTCTATTATATTGTATTGTATTCTATTCTGCTGTATTCTATTCTATTCCACTGTATTATATTGTAGACTATTGATTTCCATTCTATGCTGCTCTATTCTATTGTATTCTATTATGCTCTTTTCTATTCTATTCTATTCTCCTCTATTCTATTCTATTACCTGTATATTGTAGTCTATTGTATTCCATTCTATTGTATTCTATTCTGTTCTATGCTGCTGTATTCGATTCTAGTCTATTCTGCTCTATTCTATTCTATTCTATTCTATTCTATCCTGCTCTGTTCCACTCTATTCTATTGTAGTCTATTGATTTCCATTCTATTGTATTCTAATCTGTTCTATTCTGCTCTATTCTATTCCACTCTATTCTGCTGTATTCTATTCTATTCTGTTCTATTCCACTGTATTCTGATGTAGTCTTTTGATTTCCATTCTATTCTATTGTATTATATTCTATTCTATTTTGCTCTATTCTATTCTATTGTATTGTATTCTGTTCTATTCCACTGTATTGTATTGTAGTCTATTGAATTCCATTCTATTCTATTCTATTGTATTATATTCTGTTCGATTCTGCTCTATTCTATTCTATTGTATTGCTTTCTGTTCTATTCCAGTGTATTCTATTGTAGACTATTGGATTCCATTCTATGCTGCTGTATTCTACTGTATTCTATTCTATTCTATTGTATTCTGTTCTATTACCTCAAACAGGTGCTGATGCGAGAGATTGTTTCGTGGATTGAGCTCGAAGATCAGCACGTGATTGACGCCGGCCTGCCTCCAGCCATACGTGTTGATTCCCAGCAGGAAGAGAAACTGAATCAGCAGGAAGCCGCCGCGGTAAATACGCACCAGCGGCCAAATGTTCTGCTTCCCCACGAAAAAAGCACCTGAGGGGGAAAACGCTTTGATTCAGAGCCTGTACTCCACCGCATTGTTCTGCAGGTCTGAACACTGGACGTTTGAATGAAACGACGAGAAAAAGCTGTAAAACACGCACCTGTGAGAACAAAGGCAACCGCCAGGACAATGAAGACCCCACAATACAGCCCGACACGGAAGGTGGTCCAGGCAGGTGCAGGCTGAGGAGACACGACACTAACTCGAAAAAAGGCCGACTTTATATATTTAAGGCTTGGTTTAAACTCTATTTTAATATTTGGTATTAAATAATACATGTATTTATTATTAAATAATAATAATACAAATATTATTATCATTATTATTATCATCATCATCATTATTATGATTACTACTATTATTATTATTATTAATATATAATGAAAAGCTAATTTGGATCATAACTGCTACAGACAATGAACAATTTTCACAAAAAAATAGATAAAATAAAACAAATAAACAATGAAGTGAATGTAGTGTTTTGGATAATGATGGAACAAGCTGCTACATATCAGACCATTAACAATATTCTCGTCAGAATAAATAAACAAACAAACAATGATAAAGTTGTTGTAATGTTTTGGATAATAATTGAACAAGCATAATTTTCACATCAAAATAAATAAATAAATACATAATAATAAGGTGCTATATATCAGACAATGAACAATTTTCACATGAAAATAAATAAATATATAATGATAAGGTAATGTTATGTTTTGGATAATAATTGAACAAGCGGCTACATGTCAGACAATGAACAATTTTCACATCAAAATAAATCGTTTCATGAAAAAACAGACACATTTTTACAGTCCGGTTCACTAGAAAATACAAATGTAAAATCTTAATAATTCTCAACTTTGTATGAAAAATATCTACAAAATGTAAAATCTCAGTTACCTTTTTAATATAACTTTTGCAATTGCATATACTACACAAAACAGTAAACACAGCTGCAATGTATGAAATTAACGTTTCCACCTAAACATCTATGACATCTATGACATTGTATTTAAGCCTGTATGCAAATTAGCAATATTGATACTTAATCTATGTTCGGTTGCCATGTTCCCACCTGAGCAGCTCCAAGAGGAGGAACCCTCAGTCTCTTCATGGCCTTCTGACGGTCTCCACCTTCCAGTTCTGTGGTGACGAGAGCCTACACACACACACACACACACACACACACACACACACACACACACACACACGACAACAACTCAAGCATCCGAGCAACAAGACCGAAGAAAAGAGCTGCACGATTCTGGATAAATTGAGAATCACAATTTTTTTTTTGCTTAGAATAAAAATCACTTTTCACGATTCTTTCTGGCTATTTTATTTTTTTTTAAAGATAAGATAAGATAAGAAAGTCCTTTATTCGTCCCACAGTGGGGAAATTTACTTCATATTCAACCCTGAAAATCAGGTTGTCAAACAGCAATATAATAACACATATTACTTATAATACTCCAAATTTAAATAAATGGAAGGAAACAATGTAATGTAAAAGTAATGTTGTAAAGAAAACAAAAAATCACCATTACACGTAAAAATAAACATACCAAGGTACAGTATTATATATATAACTCTGTTTAGAAGCACTTATGAAATACTTATCAAACAGTGATTATTATGTAGGCGGGGCTAATAATTCTGTCATCAACTGTAGATGTTTGCTGTGTGTGGTTTGCTGAGTGTCGTCTTCTGGTGTGAAACCGCACTTCAGAATAAAATCCTTTTTTCAGGTAGTGTCGGAGTTGATATCAGACTCACTTCACCGTTGTATTTAATCACTCATTCTCCCCGTTAATTTCCTGCTTTTTTAAACTCGCCTGCCTCACATCCACTGTTCTAGTGCGGGTAATTAGCGCTAGTCACCATTAAGATCGTGAAGGGGTGGAATCGAGATGGCGATCTTCTAACGATCCATCGTGCAGCTCCACCACAGGAGACACCAACCCACCTCCGTCTCAGAGATGAGCTGCGTGATCTTTTTGCAGGTGTAGAACGGCGCCACCTCCACGTGAGCCACGCGCCAATCGGCTCCGCGCTGCGTGTCCAGGATCTTGTCATGCTTCTTCAGAATCTTCCGGAATCCCGTGAAGTTCAGGTTCTGTGGGAGGTTTGGGGAACGTTAGAGCAGGCCGTCCGGGCGAGGAAGAGGAGGAATGAGGGATGAGCTGGTAGTAGCGCTGGGCGCGGTATAGCGGTATCAACGTGAATAGCGGTGTTGAGTTGTGCCACGATATGGATTTCGCAATATCGTGGATACCGTGATGATTAATGAATTTACCTTTTATACACATACAAACGCTTTAATACATTAAAATACATTTGTTTCGTTTTAACTTTTAATTACGACACGGATACAATGCTTACCGAGTACAGAAATTGTTGTGAGAAACTGAATTAATAGATCACCCGCGAGGCGCATGTGCCGCTCCGTGTCTGTAATGTGGCGGTTTTTTAGAGCGGCTGTCTTAGTGAGCGCGAGACCCGTAAAACACGCGCACGAGAACATTCTGCTCGTTTTGTTTTGGTCAAAGTCTGTTTTCGATTGTAAAGCCTTTAGATTCAGTCGCGCGCGCGAAAGAGAGAGAAAGCGTGACGCTGGCTCTGCTCTCCATTTTTCTCTCTCTCTCGCTCTTTCTCTCTCTCACTGTCTCTCCCTCTCTCTCTCTCTCTCAGTCTCTCTCACTGTCACTGTCTATCTCTCTTTCTCTCTCTGTCTCTCACTGTCTGTCTCTCGCTCTCTTTCTCTCTCTTTCTCTCTCTCACTGTCTCTCCCTCTCTCTCTCTCAGTCTCTCTCACTGTCACTGTCTATCTCTCTTTCTCTCTCTGTCTCTCGCTCTCTTTCTCTCTCTCTCTCTCTCTCTCTCTCTCTCTCTCTCTCACTGTCTATCTCTCTCTCTCTCACTGTCTATCTCTCTCTCTCTCACTGTCACTGTCTATCTCTCTGTCTCTCTCTCGCTTGCACTCTCTTAAAAGATAGACAGCAGGCCATTTAATTAATGTTTTTATTCAAATAAATGCCTGGGCTACTTTTAATAGATATACGGTATTAAAAATGACAGCTGCTTCTCCAGGTTTCCCCTTGCGTTTTAATTTCGCACCCTATATAAAATAAGAATACCCCCCACACACACACACACAATACCGTGATATAATACCGACACCGTCTGTACACTAGAACACACCGTGATGTGGATTTGAGCTCACGTGGCCCTACCTGGTAGTTCTGCAGGAGGATGAGGCTGAGGTAGAACTCGCTGAAGGCCAGCTGCAGGTCTTTGATGTTGTGATGCGTGTTGCGCTGCTTGTTGGACAGGGGGAGGAGGCTTTTGCGTTGGCTGCGTATTCCCTCGCGCTGGGCGTCCAGCGACGTCTGCAGCTCGTTCTGTAAGGTGGCGAATCGCCGCTGCGCCTCCGCCAGTTTCTCTGCGCCAGGATCCAACACCAAGGATTACAATTTTGACACATCGTCAAAAAGTTCAGATTGACATGAAAAACTATTTTCTGTCTTTTTTTTTTCAGTTTACTTTAGTGATTGATTGCTCTGATTATCTGAAAAGCAAGAGGTTCAGATAAAATCTTCATTTCGACTCTGAAATATATTAAATCCACATTTATAAGATCAAGTATGAATCAATCAATCAATCAATCAATCAATCAATTAATCTATCGATCGATCGATCCATCCATCCACCCACCACCACCATCTATCCATCCTCCATCCAGCCATCCATCGATCATCTATCTATCTATCTATCCAGTATGCATCTGTCTAGCATCCAGCATACCATCATCCATCCATCTGATCTACCATCGACCATCCTGGCCATCTATCGATCAGCTAGCCATCCATCCATCCATCCATCCATCCATCCAATCCATCCATCCATCCATCATCCATCCATCTATCTATCTATCTATCTATCTTTACTATCGAAGTCATGTCGTCAATCTGTCTATCATCAAGCCATCCATCCATCCATCCATCCATCTCCAGAACATGTCCTAGCTATCATATCTATCATCTATCTATCTATCTATCTATCTATCTATCTATCTATCTATCTATCTATCTATCTATCCATCCTATCTATCTATCTATCTATCTATCTATCTATCGATCTATCTATCTATCTATCTATCTATCTATCTATCTATCTATCTATCTATCGTCCTAACTCATGCATCCACATCCATCCATCCATCATCCATCCATCCATCCATCCATCATCTATCTATCTATTCTATCTAATATCTATCCATCCATCCATCTATCCATCCATCCATCCATCTATCTATCTATCTATCTATCTATCTATCTATCTATGCATCCATCCATCCAATCTACGTCCGTCCATCCATCCATCTATTCCCCCATCCATCCATTCGACCATCCATCAGTGCGTCCGTCCATTCAATCAGTTTTTCTTCTGTGTAAAGTGATTTTCATTGAGTAAATTGTTTTAAGTGAGAAACTCTGGACAAAATTCTGACTGCGGAGGTAACTAAGATAACTTGATGTGTGTTATAATAGGACTGAGACTTCCTCATGGAATATTATCCTAAAATCAAATAGAAGAACATAACGGTTTGACAAGACATCATGACTCCTTTTTATTTCTCCACCCGGACAGCAAATCTCTTTAGTCTTTTGATATAAAAAAAAAAATCAGTATCGCTCTACTGAGAAAGCCTGTGTGGCTTACGACTCCAAAACCAGAATCCATTTTGCATGTCAAATAAATGTGGAAAGCGGAGCAGACAGACTTCCTGATGGAGACGAGGCTCTTCCTGTAAGGCTGATATCTCAGACAGCATTATCCGCTCTGGCCCGCGTCCCAGGACACTTTTGAGCAGGACTCATCTCACTTTCAGAGCCAAAGGAAAGAGGGTATTAGGTTCTGAGGCGGCGATGGAACCCGGCTGGGTCGAGGGACACCAGAGAACCGGCGGAAAATTCCGGCAGAGTATTTTGGGTTTTTTATCGATTACCGTATTTACACGAATATAAGCACCCCGCTGATTTTTTTTAGGCACAAAATAAAAATTTTATATTTCTGGTTCAATTACGTTAATATTCTCCTAAACATGCAATTTTTTTCTTTATTTAACAAACCTAACTTGTGTACTTGAACGATAGATAGCAAAAAGTCGATTCTAGTGGTCAGAACTTCCTTTCCCACGATCCTTTGCAACAGTCCGCGCATGAGCAAAGCAGCTGCGTGAGGCTCGTCGAGCTCTCTGTTTATCTGACGCTGTGAAGAGAACAGAAGCGAAGGATTATTATTATCCCCTGTTTAGCAGACCCAGCGTTTTGATTGTGTCTGTTCCTTGGATTTTTTACTCCTTGCCCATGTTCTCCATTTTCAAAGTTTTTGAGCGTCGAAAAAAAAGAAAAAAAAAAAGCTTATATTCGCGTTAACACAGTATTTTCTTTTTACCAGCCATTTAGAAACAACCTTACATCCCTTACAAAGCCTCAAAAATAGATGTTAATTAGATCTTTTAAAAAGATTTTAAAATAACGCAGCACCTTCAGATTAATAAATAGTGTTCATTACTTTTCGTATTACATCGTATTTACATAGGGGGCACTCAAAATCCTGAAAAGTGCCTGGGCGTCTCACAATCCGAAAAATAAGTGGGTCTTAGTTGTGGGGAAAAAAAAAATTTAGGAAATAAATGGTCCGCACCATCATTATTAACAGTGAGTATTATAGCTATAAGGAGCTCAGGTTTAGAAGATCCGATGTTAATTCTGGCATCGGTGGTCAGAAGAACCCAAGCACATTACCATGTAAGGCATTGGTGATTTTTATTAAAAACCGTGTTCCATTTATCTAACGATGTTTCATGGTCACGTGATAAAGCAAGAGCGGGCAGGAGGTCAGACGCGTTTCCAGTCTAATGGACTCTCAGCCTCTTACCAGCACCACGGCGCTGGTTTATTTCGGGTCCGTCTATCAAACCTGCAGCACTAGAGGAAAAAAAAGAGGCTAAAGAGACAGAACTCGCGGAAGCAGAAGTAATCTGCTGCATTTTAGCTTGAATTATTGATGCCCGTGTGCCCCTTTGTTTCATAATAAACCACTGATGTCAGGGTTTGAAGACGAGCTTGTGGCACTAAAACGCATCTTTTTGAGCCTTTCGACACAGCGGCTCAGTTTATTTCTCAGCAAAGGTTAACGTTTGTGCTCACGACGAGAACATGTTCTTTTCAATACCTCCGATGGCCACTGGGGGCAGCATTGCTCAACCATTGCGTTTGGCGTGACTCGTCATCTATTATGAGTCCAAACATAGACGTTTCCCCCCGACGCGTATCAGGATGACGACTGCGGGCTTTACACATTACATCGCTTCCCAAATCCGCCAGTTAACCCAGGCCTGATGCGCAGGGAATCCCAGTCCGCCGTTTATTAGGCTGGTGCATTAACGTACTTTAGCACAATAGTTCATTTCCCAAATGTGCTACGAGTTGTGGTTAACACAAAAGGCATTAAAAAATAACTAATTATGATGATGATGATAATAATAATAATAGTAGTATAATAACAATAATAAAAATGATAATAACAAAAAGCAAAAAAATAAATTAGACGCACTGCTGATAAATCAAATATAGTCATCAGTTAAAAAATCTATTATTATTATTATTATTATTATTATTTTTTTTTTAGTTAAATAATTTTATATTTAAATGTATATAATTTTGATTAAAAAATATAATGTTTTTTTTCCCTATCCGCTACTTTTTAGTGCAAGTAAAGTGGATTCATGCATATGAAAGCATAAATAAATGACAATGTAGTTACTGAAATCAACAAAATCTAAAATTTTAATTGCTTTTTTTTTTGGAAAAATGCATGAATAAATAACACAAAACCATAAAAAACAATACAAATATGAATACATATTTGTGCTGCAATGAGTTTAAGTATGATTTGGGATCAACCCCAGGAACTGTGCCCAATCATCTATTAACATTTTGTTGTAAAAGAAAAAGGAAAGAAAAAAATGCAAAAAAAAAAACCAAATACTTTATATTGTGTGGTACAGTAAATATTGTATACGGATTTCCTGCCTACAGAAAAAGGCAGTAAACGGATTGTCAAAAACAGTTTGCCTCTCCGCTACGTTTAAGTGCAAGGCGTGAAGAAAAAAGCAAACAAATACCCGAGTAGAAGGTGTTGATCTTGGCGAGCTCCTTCTCACATGACTGAAAGAACTTCTCCTCGAACTTGGCGTAGGATCGCTTGACGGTGTCTTCATCGGTGACTGTGAACACAAGAAACTAAGTTTTAAAAATCGGAAAAAATTGGATTTGAATCCCAGCTGAACTGTGATTCAAGATTCTCTTATTGTCAATTCCAGACATGTTTATTTAAAACGGTATACTATACAACTGAAAAGACAATCTTAAGTTTAAGACTAAAGTTGAATGACTCAAGTTCAACTTCAAATTTTTAAAAAGATAAACCCTATGGTAAAGATGGAGACTGTAGATGCATAACTTCATTAGTCGGACATTTGTATAGGCACAAAATGTTTGTATAGATGAGGGTTTCGTGAACCAGAACGAGACGCTGTGTGTTTGGCCTTGTAGGTCATTTAAAAATAATTGCTTTTCAAAAAACTTTCTACGAACGTGGTTTGAGCGTAGCGAACACAGCCTGACTCGTTTAAGAGCTTGATACGGACGGGAAAACTTTTATAACGTCGGAAAATAATAATCATACCATATTATAATTTACAAAAAAACAATGATGGTAAAAAAAAAACATCCCTGTGCCGTCAATTCACATAAAACTCGAGCAGATGGGTTCAACCCCAACACACTTCTTAATGCTATTCCAGAAAGAAGAAAAGCCAAATGGTATAATAATGAATTGAAAATTCTTAAGCGTCTCATTAGGAAGCTAGAACGGAAATGGAAGGAAACTGAGCTATAAGTTTATAAATATAAACGTATAAATGAGCCCTAAAATCTGCCAGATCGTATTTTAGTAAACTTATCTCGGAAAATCAACATAATCCTCGTCTTCTTTTTAAAACTGTATTTAATTTTTTTCATTTTAAAACTATATTAATTTTTTCAATGAGAAGATTAATAATATCAGAATGAAGATTACAGCCCAAAATTAGATAATCCAAAAGGAAACCCACCCGTTTTCACGCTTCATACATACACTCAGATAGGCCATGATGAGCTCACAAAGATTATAACTAGGACTGAAACGACTTCCTGTTTACTCGACCCAATACCGACCAAATCACTTAAAGAAATTCTGCCGGTGGTTCCAGAACCGATATTAACCCTGATAAACTCGTCGCTAGCTTTGGGTCACATTCCACAGATGTCCAAACAGATTATAACCAATTTAACTAATTATAGACCAATACCCAATCTTCCATTTGTTCGAAAATTCTTGAAAAGGTAGTTTCAGGTCAACTTTTTGTGTTCCTGGAACACGAATGGTAAATTTGAAAAATTTGAATCAGGTTTTAGACCGAACCATAGTACAGAAGCGTCACTGATTAGTCTGACAGTCTGAACAACGATGAACGATGGACTTTATTCTTTTTTAATTGACTCTTTTTTCCTAAATATAAAACACAGATGAACAATGGACATTTTTCTTTTTTAAAGACTCTTTTTTCCCAATTCCGCATAGCGGCTTTGCGTTGGTCTGTGGCTAAGAAAAGCGCTATATAAATACACTTGAACTTGAACACTTAATAACATTAAATTACGCCAACTTTATGCAACTATTGAGAGCACCATCAAATATGACATTATATGGCAAGAAATAGTAATGTACGTGTTGCTTTTAGCGCTTGAATTGCCTGCTAGAGGTTGTCAGAGTTCCACAGGAAGTGCTCCGTAATGTCCTAAGTGGCGACTTCCTGCTGTTCTCCTCGTGCTAACATCATTAACCTACTCAGGGCTGGTGTTCACCGCAGCACTAACTGGATTCAGCAAGAAGATCGGGAAAAAAGAAATAGAGACTTAACTCTTTGTTAAAACTGCAGGCGTTTGGAAGCATCCCATTTGAAGCGATTGTAAAATAATTTATTGGACACAATATTAACGTTGTATATAAAAAAATAAATGAATTACATTTTAGTTGGTTAATGAATTGAAAAAAAATCTAAAATTCGAATTGCTTTTTTATAATGAAATACATTCTAAAAAGAAACTATTCCAATCAAAAAGTATGAATAAATGATACAAAACAAGCATCAAAATATGAATAAATATTTGTGCTGCAATGAGTTTAAATATGATTTTAAATCGACCACAATATTGCTCCCGACAATCTATTAACATTTTGTTCGAAAAGAAAGAAGTGAGCAAAAAGAATAAAAGAAAAATCAGATTTAGAAAACTTTATATTGTGTGGTACAGTAAATATTGTACACAGATTTCCTGCCTACAGAAAAAGACAGTAGATGGATTGTCCCAAACGCAGATTCATTTAGGATTGGCTCTTTTTCCTCTATCGTACCTTCTCGACAGCCTCACATGAATATAACATTTTCCCTCCGGTGCCTCGACTTCCCAGAACTGACTGTGTCTGCGGATCAAGGTCTGCGTGTTGTTTTACCCAAGGCCTTGTGGTAACGCGCTTCGTCTGCTTATCCAGAAAAACCAACATGAGAAAAGTCCATTTCTGAATTTGTGCTCTTGTGTTCGAACATCAGAGCTGAACATCATCTGTATCATCTCCTGTTATGTTCGGTTTGGGACTTTTATTATGCATATGAGTGTCAGAAGTTCCCCAAAACCGTGTGTGTGTGTGTGTGTGAGTGTGATATAGCGATGTATTATGTCTCATTGTTGCAAAGAAACAAATAGTATTTGATCTTTCTGATTTTTTTTAGCTTCAATTAGTCTGAAGTGTCAAATTATCATTGTAACAAAAACATGCGGGTGTTACAATTACAAAAATGCATAAAAAAAACGGAACCATTTTTTTTGTTTATATGTTGATTACACTAACTACGGAGAAGTTTCAAACTTCTCATACTTTTAATACTTTTTATTTATTTATTATTATTATTATTTTTTACTTTTAACACAGGTCAATTAGACCCGGACATAATCTTTGACCATTGAAAAGACCATCCTAATTTTGACCATCTAATCTTTAATCCATAATATATGTAGATTACACGAACTAATGAGAAGTTTCAAACTGAAAAAATACTTTTAATATTTTCATTTGTTTATTTATTTATTTTTTTACTTTTAACACTGGTCAATTAGACCCGGACATAATCTTTGTAACAAAAACATGTTTCGGGCGTTAACTGAACCCTTATATAAGATAATTACACCAAATAAGCCAAGAAGAAGAAGTCTCAAAGCGAAAAAATACTTAAGTATTTTGCAAATATTTTTAACCCGAACACAATAGGAGGGTTAATAGAAACACACAAGCTCTTTATTTTACAGCCCATTTAAGCAGGATGTCGGGCCTCGGCGCCGTTTATCACCCCGTGTGTTTGCCCCCCTCCGTCTTATCTCCCTCCATCACCGCCGAGGAACTGAAGCGTACGCCTGGTGGCAATAAAGAGGCGAGGGAATGCTGCGGCTTTTATGAGAAGCCATCATCTTGAGTAAATTAGAGGAGCCGATTATTCCTGTTCTCCGCCACGCTCTATTAAAAGCCTGAAGTGAGTGGGTGGGCTCGCAAGTGGCCCAACCTGTTAAGCAGGACACGATGCATGCTGGGAAATAAAAAAAAAAAAAAAGGAGGAACAAATCATATCAATCCAACCACGGCCCAACCCCCTCTAGAAGTTCAACTAGATCCTCCGATAGAAGACCCTCTCATCCGTCTCACTCCCTCAAGCCACAATTAGCACAGCCAATCACACGCGGCTAGAGTCGCGGGAGTGTTAGCACCGCGCATTTAAGAGTCTGGCGCCCCGAGCAGCGTCTGTGTAAATAGCACGCAGGGTTAATATTGACTATGATTTTTTATTTCCTTTTAGTCACGGTCTTTTGAGTAAAACTCAGTTTTGTCCCTATCTAGTCATGTAAATTTTTTTTGTTTTAGTCTAATTTTAGTCGACTAAGTACCTCAGCGTTTTAGTCGACTAAGTTACAGTATAGATTTAGTCAACGGAAATATAAGTGCTATATATTCTATATGTTTGCTAATGTTGCTACGTCTAAGAAATCTGACTACGTGGTTAACTATGAACATATAAGATATTGTAACGATTTTCAATAAAAATATATACACAGATCTTATTGGGAAAAACATTTCTTTTTCTTTAACTTATTTTTATGAACATATAATTTATGAGAAGTATACATTTATTCATTATTCTTAAATTAAATTCCATCAAAGAGAAAATTAATTACAGTAAACTAAAATTAATTATAAGGATCACGTTTATAAGTAACGAATAAAGATGTTTCATCAGCAGATGGCGCTTTTTAAGGTGGCGTTGAATATAAAATAAAATCCATATATCTGAGCGTTACACTCCGTGTCCTGATTGGTTCTCTTTGCGTTTGCACCCGCCTTTCACCACAAGCTCGGATTATGATTGGACGTCGTCATGAAAGGCATTTTTGTTTAGTTGTTATTCGTTGACGAAAGCGTCAATAAATGTAGTTGTAGTTTTCGTCTCTGAGCGAGAGTTACTTTATATAGTTCTCGTCTCATTTTCGTCAGGGAAGAAGCGTCATTGACGAAGACGATGAAGAAAATATTTCGTCAACAAAATTAACACTGATAGCACGTAAAAAAACCCTGCAAAGTAAGCAGGAAGGAGAAGGACTTTAAATCCTTCCCTCCGCACTCATTCATTAGAACTTGACCAGCTCAATGAGGGAATAAATCTGAGTTGTGGTGGGAGTGGGGGAGGTCAGGATTCCCGGCAGTGGGAAAACCAGGAAGAGCAGCGGACGCAAACATGGCCGGTCGGACAGGAAGTCAGAGAAAGTGAAGCTGTGAAGATCTGGATCACAGAAGCGACGACATGAAATATTCAGATTCGTGTCTCATGCTCGAGATGCTTTAATATTCCATGTTTCCATCCCGACTGAGGTTATATTGCATTTGATATCTAACGCACAGGCTCAATATTAGCTTCACATATTATTTAAATGCCAAAAGCAAACACGGCAAATTTGAATGTGTTATAGATCAGATGCCATTAGATGGAAAGGTGAAACATACAGAAGCACATATATCGCGTAAATAGATAATTCATTTTTCCTATAATAAGATTTTCCTATAATATACGTAAGACCCTATTATATTTTCCTATAATAAGATCACTGTCATTACCTGTGATCTATATGAAGTACAACTGGAAGTAAATTAAATGTAAATGTCCTCGTTTTGTCACTAAGTCACTATTAAAGTATCCAAACTAGTACAGTAATATAATACAAAATAATAATTTGTTGTGAATGGAAATGCATCAGTACCAATAATATTAAATGATATTAAATCATTTGATTAATGCTACATTATTCACTAATCAACTAATTTTTGATTTAAAGTCTATAACGGCAAAATCAAATTATATTATTGCTGCTGATAGGAATGTTTAACACTTGTGAAGTCATAATTGAAGTGACATTTAAATGTACAAAATATATATATATATATATATATATATATATATTTAACTTTAGAGTTGGCTGTAATTTGAAAAATGTAAAGAACTTTTACATCTCTGCCTTTTTTTTTTTTTGCCGCTCAAACTAGGACGATGAACTGTCCGTGGTTCTGAAACTCAGTTCCTACGCACTTTAACAAGCTGAAACTTAAAGGCGACCATTATGCTTCCATCAAATTTGTTTCCAAATGAATTATCGTTCCGACCCACATCGCTCATACTGCATTATAAATAATATTCATTTAAAATAACAAGCCTTTATTAACTTTATAAACTTTTTTTTTATCGTTGACCTATCCCATCCAAAAACCAATTTATAATGGTACGACAACATCAGTTCTTTGTCGGCCTCGTCTTCAACCCACCAAGAACGTGACCTGACAGTAAACAGCCGAAACCTAGTTACAGTGATTTACCTGAAGTTCTGCAGTTTGTTAGAGAGCAGCAGACAGAAGATTCCGCCGTGATTGTGTTAAAGCTTCCTCGGGCGGAAACATTGCGTTACTATTAATCAGAGAAAATTCCCACATCCCATAGTAAATCTCAATCCAGCCCTTGGAGTCATTGGGAAAAACAACTAGCACAAAACACACAAGTTTCTGGTTTTGAGGAGAACTTCTTTGGAGGCAAATCTCTAAACTTCGGACTCTCAAACAAAAGCGGATTTGTGTTACGCCAAATAATCTTACTTTACAGATAAGCAGACATTTACACCAGAACAGAACTCTGATCTTACAGGTCTTCAACCTTCATCACGGCCCTGTAATGTCATCCCTCTTTCCATGACTTGGTGGATGTTTGTATGGCCACAGATGAAACGTCTACAGCAGATGTGGTGAAATTATATTCAAATTGTTCAAATTCACATTTCTCTCTCTGTGTCTGTCCATCCATTCATTTATATCCTTATCAGTATGTCTCTCTCTTCCATCCTTTGATCCATTAATATCTCCCTGTCGAACCATCTATCCAACCAACCAACCATCCCTTTTCATCCATACATCCATTAATCCATCCATATGTCTACCTCATTCTTTAATCTAGCCTTAAATACTTAATAGAAGGCTAGATATATATAATACTAATTTTTTTCTTCCTCTATCCATCGAACCAACCATCCATCCATCCAACAATCCGTCCATCTAACCATCTATCCATTAATATGTCTTCCCCATTTTTTAATCTAGCCTTCCATACATCATTTTTCTCTTCCTCTATTTGTTCATCCAATAATCAATTCATCAAACCATCTTTCCATCCATCCACCCTTACAATTCATCCATCCATCCATCCATACATTAATCCATTTACATGTCTTCCCCATCCTTTAATCTAGCCTTCCATACATCATTTTCTATTTCTTCTATCCATCCATCCAACAATCCATCCATCAACCCATCTTTCCTCCATTCATGTCTACTCTATCATTTAATCTAGCCTTCCATACATAATTTCTCTCTTCCTCTATCCATCCATCTATCCACCCTTACCATTCATCAATCCATCTATCCAGGTATGGATCCCTTTCCATCCATCCATCCATTCATTAATTAATCCACGTCTTCCCCATTCTTTAATCTAGCCTTCCATACATCATTTTTCTCCTCCTCTCTATATCTCTTCACACTTCTATCGGTCTATTTAACAGCCATATTTTCCCCTCTCTCCGTTTGTCGGTTCAGAGGTAACACCATCACGACAAATCCAACCGCGTGTATCTTTTAGCTTTCATCATCCCGGCTACCAAGTCAGGTGACCTCTGAACATCTCGTAATTACCTTCAGCGTTCATCTCATCCACAATGGAAAGTTCCTCTCCTCTGAATTAGAAGCCGCAGATTTTAACACCTCGGTAAATGTCAGGAGCCGTAGACACGCTGATGTTACGCAGAACACTATTAGGAGTGATGAAGATCTCCAGACTTCAACACTAGCGACCAGTTGTGCTGCTGTTAGATGAATCAGCCTTGTCATTTATAAATTAAGCTAGTGAATATTACCGGATGTGTTCGGGTGAAATTGACCCGTTTGCAAAGTTTAAAAATATTTAAAAAACACTTCTCCTGCTTGGCTCATTTGGTGTAATTATCATATAAAAAATATAATGATTCAGTTGACATATTTGTAACACCACGCTCCATGTTTATGCTACAAAAACACTGTTCAGGTCAAATTGTCCCGTGTTCAAAGTTTAAAAATAAAAATAAAAAAATACTTAAAAGTATTCTTTCAATTTGAAACGTCTCCTGCTTATCTTAATCCACATATAAACAAATATTTGTAACGCCCGCTACATGTTTTTGTACAAAGATAATGTTCGGGTCAATTTGACCCTTCTAAAAAGCTAAAAAGAGTCAGAAAGATCAAATACTATTGGTTTCTTTGCAACAGTGAGACATAAATCACTACTGTCTCACACACACACACACACACACACACACACCTTCTGTTTTGGGGAACTTTTTGGTTTCTGACACTTATATACATAATAAAAGTCCTCCGGGTCAAATTGGCACAAACTGAAACAGACACAACAGGAGGGTTAAATCATGTGGGACTGTGTCTACAAAACCCTGAATGACTCTCTGTCATCTCCTCTACTGTGAGACGCTTTAAAGAAGCTCTTCAGGCCCTTCACACAGGCTTATAACAGTGGTTATTACAGCAGAAGAGCAGCAGACATTTAGATTCCATCAATGATCCATCCCCCAAAAAAAACAGCAAGCGGATGCTACAACCACATTTCTGAAATGTGACGCTGAATGAGTGTGATTTGTACTATTCTCTTTCACACGTTTTTTTTTACTTCAAGGCCACACATCATTGAGGATCTGACTTGAAGCGCTTTCCCTTGAAAGTGATGAAAGTCCGAAGCCGTGTCACATCCATGAAGCACTTCAGCGACACGTTGCAATAGCAGATAATGAGAAGTCTCACGTTTCTGTCTCCTCGGGCCCTTTGAGAACACGACAAGACACACAGCAGCTGCTGCCTCGTGTGTGTGCGTGTGTGTGTGTGTGTGTGTGTGTGTGTGTGTGTGTGAAGGACAATTCAACCCAGCAGAGAGCTGTTATTTTGGGGGGGAATCAAAAGCTCAATTCTGCGGAATATTTGTTACATTTTTTTTTTTTTTTACAAATGTATGTGAATAGAATGATATTTAACAAACTAGAAATATATATATATTTATATATATAATTTTTTAAAGGTTTTTTTTAATTCATTTATTAAAGTTTATTTTTTGAAAACCTTTGTTCTGTATCATTGTGTGAGTTAATTAAAAATGATTTTAACATAAAAATGCTGCAGTTTTTGTGAGTGTGTCTGTGTGTGTGTGTGTGTGTGTGTGTGTGTGTGTGTGTGTGTGTGTGTTTTCTCCAATTACCTTTACACGTCCTGGTGAAACTCGAACAAAAAGCCACATTAGGCCTCGGGGTCCAAAAATGTCTAGGTCTAGATTAACTACAGTGTTTGACAAAATTAGCAAAAAATAAATAAACAAAAGACCCAAAACTAAAAATGTTAATGCTATAGAAGTGATATAATTACAATTAAAGTCAAATATTTGGTAAATTTTAAACATATAATCAAATCATTGGAGCTTCGGTCCAGTAGGGCTGTAAGAAAGCATAATATAACATTTTTAACGGTCTTCTTATATTATCTTATGCTCTTAGTCTTCTATAAGACTATGCTATGGTCTTCTTAGTCTTCTTATATTGTCTTATGCTTTAAACAAAAATGCATGTGTGAACCAACAGGTCTTGAGTTCTCGCTTCGATTAAGACCAATTTAGTCTGATATCAATATGTAGTGTCTTTACCAGTCATAAGAAATACACAATTGTGATGAGAAATAAAAATTGAAGTAGACCATTTGCTTTTGTAAATAGTCTTGAATATTTGTGTAAATGTGTCCAGTCTAGTCTGATGTTATAAAATGGCAATTCCTTCTCATTAACAGATGAGGCTAAAATCGTCTTTGTATTCCTTTCAGTGAATATGCAAACGTATTATGTATGATTTTTACACAATTCTGTTATGTTAACTATATAATTTAAACATTCTTAGCAAGACTTTATTATTCCTTCTAACATAAGGGTTTTGCACCCAAACAGTCGTATATGTCTGAAGTGTTTGTGAGACTTGCTATTCTTTTCTTTTCTACCTTGTAGCCATTAGCAACAGCCAAGAAAATGGCTTTTCAACCGCTTGACCGGTGTGTGTGTGTGCGTGTGTGTGTGTGTGTGTGTGTGTGTGACAGAGAAAGAGAAAGTGTAAGCATGTGTGTGTGTGTGTGTGTCACAGAGAAAGAGAAAGTGTAAGCGTGTGT
>CM051498.1:27709682-27720250 GCA_028031935.1 Paedocypris micromegethes | reverse complement strand
GACAAAGTGATTGTTTGACTTAGGCACTTTGCTTTAGTTTCAGTTGTTGATGTTCAGTAAATAATCATATATGAGATAACTAATGCACACTTTAGTCCAAAAAAAATCTCTCACCTTTAATGTGAGTGTATTTATGTGCAGAACTTTGAGGCCAAAAAATATTAAATAATAAAAAAAAAAATTAAAATGTTTAATTAATCGCAAAAAATTGAATTTTTATTTTTGGCATAATTGCCCAGCCTGTGAAAATTTGAAAATTTTCCGAGTAACTCTGCATTAAAAGAAAAAAGTGTCCTGTCTGAAAAGTTTCTCCTCCTTCCAAGCTGAGATTAGTGAAGAACTTCCATACAACCAGGACACGTTGCCATGCTGCTAAAAACCGCGCACCAATCATAGCACGGCGTGAAATTGTATTAGGTATGGGACACTAGCTATCTTTACCTCAGCAATCAACCCGTTTAAGAACATCGACGTCAAGACAGCGGCCTGTGTGAAATCCCCTGGAGTTTTGGATCATTTGTGATGCGCCTTTGGAGAACGAAAGCACTGATTGGCTCGTGCCCCACAGCTCTGGTATAATGCTAATGCCATGACCTTATCTATTGATTGCTCTGCTTGTGATGCAGACTACACACACACACACACACACTTGTTAAAGGCCTATTCTCCGGAGTGATTTCAGACGAGACCACAATCTGTGTCCTCGTGCAGGGTGGCCTGAATGGAGCAGGTCCGCTGTCTGGCTGAAGATAAATCTGGGTGGTAAATCAGTGGTGGGAGAGAAGTGTTTATGTAGAGTATGTCTGTTCCCAAGCAGTAAAAGCCTCCTGATGGTGCGTGTGAGCTCGGGCTTGAGCCGTCGATCAGCGCAATTCAATTATTACTGTTGTCCCCACTGGACAGAGCGTCATCAGGAAGTCCTTGAACCGTTCCCTGATCTCATTTGATCAATGAGGAAGAGACGGAAAAGCTGGAAAAGCAGAGGAGACGATAGAAGGAGAAGTCCGAACAGTGATAGAAAGCAAATAAATGAGGCGACAAAACGTAAATAGATAAATGAAAAAGCCGAATACATTTGCTCTGGAACGTGATGCGTATGACAAATAATGTCAAATAATGACAAATAGTGACAAACAATGACAAATAATGTCAAATAATGACAAATAGTGACAAATAATGACAAAAAATGACAAAAAATGACAAATAGTGACAAATAATGACAAATAATGTCAAATAATGACAAATAGTGACAAATAATGACAAATAATGTCAAATAATGACAAATAATGACAAATAATGTCACACATTGGGTGTCTTCAAAACATTTTGCAACATTGTACAATGAGGAAGCACATATTTACACAAACAGCTGGTGTGTGTGTGTGTGTGTGTGTGTTTGTGAGTGTGTGTGTAACATACACGCACTTTAGAGGCACCTTAAATATTCAACATACATAACCGTAATTTTCTTTCCCTGCTTGACGCAAAACACAATTTGAAAATTGGAATGAATAGGTATTCAGTGTTTCCATCAGATCCACATTCGGCTTGAGGACAAATGTTTTTCTTTTGTGGCGCATCTAATTATCTCATTTTCTTCTAACGACCCAGAAGACAGAATTCCAGTAACCAGCATTAGTGCTCGGGTTGTTAATAGAGCTGTCTGAACGGAGCTAACGTGTGTGTGTGTGTGTGTGTGTGTGTGTGGTGACAGGTGGCGCAAGGGATATATGAAAAAATATAGAGAGAGAATAAAAAAAGCGAGGGGGGAGAGAGTTAGAGAGCAAGAAAAACAGAAAGGGAGAGATAGAGTAACGAGAGAACGAGTAGAGAGGGAGACAGAGAAAGAGTGAGAGAGCAAGAACAAGAGAAAAGGAGAGAGAGTAGAGAGAGAATGAACAGAGGGAGAAAGAGAAAAAGTGAGAGAGAGAGAGAGAGAGAGAGAGAGAGAGAGAGAGAGAGAGAGAGAGAGAGAGAGAGAGAAAGAGAAAGTGTGAGAGAAAGAGAGCAAATAAAAGAAATAGGTAAGGTAGAACGAGAACAAGCAGAAAGAGAGAAAGCTAGAAAAGGATAGCATAGAGTGTGAGCAAGCAGAGAAAGAAAGAGAGAGAGCAAATAAAATAAAAGAAATAGATATGGTAGAGCAAGAGAGAGAGAGAGAGAGAGAGAGAGAGAGAGAGAGCGCAAAAAAGAGATAGGGTAGAGCGAGAACAAGCAGAGAGAGAAAGAGCAAGAAAAGGAAACAGAGAGAAAGGAAGTGAGATTAGACAGAACGAGAAGAAAAAGAGAGAGCAAGAGAAAGGGAAAGATAGAGTAGAGAGAGAGAATAATGCGGAAAAGAGAAAGAGCTAGAGAAAGGGGGAGAGAGAGAGAGAGAGAGAAATATATCAATAGTTAAACTGTTGAATAGCCTTTCAGGCAGGGAATCTCTCTCTCTCTCTCTCTCTCTCTCTCTCTCTCTCTCTCTCTCACACACACGCACACACACACACACACACGCAGGATGAAAGTGAAGAACTGTGAGAGAGGTGAGTCCAAGTCCAGGCAGCTGAGCTCAAAAACAATCGTTTCATCTGCACATCAATACCTCCCCGCGTCTTGCCCCAGCACACACACACACACGCACACACACACTGATGGTCATGCATAAATCATACTGTTTATTCATGAAACTTGCCTCAAACTCTTTACTTGTCCTCATCAAACAGCAGATCTTCTGGAGACTCACAAGGCTTCTGCACTAGCACTCGTTCACCATCACTCTCTCCTCAGCTATCGTCCAATCACAGTCCACTTGGAAAGAACATTTGCTATTTTGTTCCATTTTTGTTACACATTTGTATATTTTGTATTTGTAAATTTTATACGGACACACCTTGTTACAGTAGAAAATTGGTTAGTCACCAATGTATCAAGTTAATAACTAGATTTTTTTTTGTAAAATCTGTACATTTCAATGCCTTCATAAATCACATGAATTAAATATATTTCTTAAAAGACTGGAATAAATGATAAATAAATATATTAACACCAATAAATCAAATACAATTTTTTTTATCAAATAAAAACTAAACATTTTTTCACTTTACAATAAAGTGTAAAGTTTAAGAAACAAAATGTGGTAGTGAATTTAAAACTAAATTGGATCTCCCATAACTTACATAATTTAGAATCATACAATTTTTTGAAAAAAAAATAAAATAAAATAAAAAAAAAAAATAAAAAAAAAAAAGGCTAATAATTACCTAATAATTAATCTACAAATATTAGTTACATAACAGTAACAAAAAAGTATTTCCTTATAAACATGTCAAACAATTAAAATGTATAAACTGAAAGGAAATTACAAATAATTCCATTTTCCATTTTAAATACTATATTAAATACTTTTTTTTTTCCATTTTGAATTACACTTTACAATCACACATTTTCAATTACACATAAATTGAGAATGTAACAACTACATAGTGTAATAATAAGTTAATGACTAAATTCAGCGGCTGGTTCTGCTGTGAAGTGAGTACGCAGGAAGCTCTTGGCAGGGATTTCCTGTGCGTGAATCTGGAGTGTTATCTGTAAAGAGCACTCGAGGCTTCTTATGGCCGGGCATCTCCACGCCCTCTGCGCTGGCACCACGCCCGGCTACTGCAGACGCTGCCCAGTCCATAAGCTTGGTTTGCAGCTCAACGAGAGTCACGTACGTAAGGCCCAGATGTTTGAATCAGGGGTCGGCAAACATGCGGCCCTTTAAAGGTTTTAATCAAGCCCGTCGAACTTGTAAAAATGTAATAAAAGTCAGATTTTTTTTTATGTATTATGTATTGTTTTTTTTATGTATTTTCTGGACTATAAGCCGCTACATTTTTCATAGGTTTTGAACCATGCGGCTTATACAAAGGTGCGGTGCATAATCTATTCTGCAGATTTGTTTCTAAAGCAGATATATTTTTTTTTTTATGTACTGCTTGTTTATGCACAAATATATTATTTGATTTATTTAGTTACACACATGTACATTTACAATTCAAAATCGTTCTGTTCCTGTAGTAAATATCTAATCCAAAAACATACATGTATGTGGCTTGCAAAACCTTTCTTAATAGAGTGGATACAGGTGCGGCTTGTTTATCTTTTTTTTTATTTATTTAATTTTTTTTTCAAAAATAGAGCGTATGCGGCTTATATACAGGGGCAGCTTATAGTCCAGAAAATACGGTAAATCCGGTAAATCTTTAATGATGTTTTATTTTATTTTATGTAACACATTTTAAAAAGCAGAACCATACGTACACAAAATGTACATAAAAGAATTAGTATATTATAGAACTAGTATATAACTAGATATACAGAACTAGTACATTCTTAACATTTGTATTTACATTGTCAGTCTATAGAATCAGATGCCATCAGAGTGTAAATATCTAAGAAGCAAGCGAAAATCTTCACGAAAAACTTATAAAGTCATTTTTCTCATCTAGATTAGATTATTCCGGCCGTTTTCCCAAAGTTTTCCCAAAGCATCTCAAACCAAAACTTTTTTCTCTTTCTTTCCAGAAAAAAACTCTGGGTTTCACGTGAAGCGCTTAAAAAACAGAACGGTGACATTGACGGCTAAATTTACTAAAGCTCTTTGCTTTGGGTGGAATTTACATAATTGCAGCACTTATCGTTCCATCACATGACGAGTGAACAGTTTCAACCAGAAAGGACTGTCGGCATGGCAACAGAGCCACAGGTTCACGAGGACGCGTGGAGTCCTTGACGAGGGAGGCGGAGTTAGGGGCGGAGATCAGCAGATTACTTGATAAGAGACGTGTAGAACAAGATTCGAAAGTGTGGGGGTGCGTAAAGAGTCACGGATGCCGTTTTTGTCCAGTTGCGTTTTGAGCTCTGACTTGCAAACAGTTACACAGATGAAAAAACGTGAACTCAATGCTTAACTATATGAGAAATCTGTATGTGTTGAACAGGCCGGATTTCGGTACAAGAAGCCATGACCTAAAAAAAAAGTGATGGGGTAGATCAAGAAATAGCAGAGAGCGAGAATAAGCAGAGAGAAAGAGAAAGAGAGAGAGAGAGAGAGAGAGAGAGAGAGCAAGAAAAGAGATGGGGAAGAGCGAGAACAAGCAGAGAAAGAGAAAGAGAGAGAGAGCAAGCAAGAAAAGAGATAGAGTAGAGCGAGAACAAGCAGAGAGAGAAAAAGAGAGAGCGAGCAAGCAAGAAAGAAAATAGGGTAGAACAAGCAGAGAGAGAGAGTTAGAGAGAGAGCAAAAAACAGATAGAGTAGAGCGAGAACAAGCAGAGAGAGAGAAAGAGAGAGAGCGAGCAAGAAAAGAGATAGAGCGAGGACAAGCGGAGAGAGAGAGAGAGAGAGAGAGAGAGAGAGAGAGAGAGAGAGCAAGAAAAGAGAGAGAAAGGGAGGGAGAGAGAGAGAGAGAGAGAGAGAGTAAGAAAAGAGATAGAGTAGATGTAGAACAAGATTCGACTCAATTGCATTTGAGCTCTGACTTGGAAACAGTTATACAGATGAAAAAATGTGAACTCAATGCTTAACTATATGAGAAATCTGTCTGTGTTGAACAGGCCGAAGCCATGACCCATATTCCCCAGTGTGTACAGGCGACTGGAGCTGGTTTACTGTCTAAATACTGCAGTGAGGTGAGTCACGCAGCCTGACTGTGAATCACCGTATCAGAACACACTGCCTACATAACTCACAACCCGACACCATGAGTGATCTAAATAAGACCGTCCATTGATGATGCATGTTCTACACAAGTTTGGGTGTAGAGACGAAAACTGCATTTTTAAAATTACTGTAGATAAAAAAACCCAAAAACATTTACGTTAAAAACAGCGTTAAAAAAACGCAGGTCGCGATAGCTGAAAAAAACGCAAATTAGGGACACCATATTTACGTATTTATTTAACATGTATTTTAAAAACTTCCCTTTAAGTCACATGTGTCAAACTCAAGGCCCAGGGACCATGTTATTTTATGTGGTCCGCAAGATCTTAAAAGGTTTAAGTGTCTAAAAATAAACACCAAAAATGAATTAAGAGTGTGCGTTGACCAAAAACTACATTTCCCACAATGCCTTTTGACTACAATAGCCACGGCAGAGTTTCCACAGTTTTATGTAGTTTTTCTACATTCACTTGGACAGTTTGATCCTTCATTAATGGAGTTATGTGTGTTTTCATACGCTGACAAAATGTAAAACTATTTATGTTATCTTTTATCTTTTAAAAGATAATGATAATGATTTATGCAACAAGCAAACATAGGTTTTCATTTTTCAGACTATGTTTTGAAATGACATGATTAAACAAAAGTCTCTTTGTTTTTATTTTGCGTTTTCATGAAGAAAATGTGTTATTTGTCACAATAACAATATTTTAGACAAAAAATATTTAACTATTACAAAGAAACAAGTTTAGGCAAAAAAAATGGCTTCTGAAAAAAAAAGAAATTAGTGAATTTAGTCTTAAATGTTGTACAACAAAATGTTTCAATTAGTGGTCATTTATGGCATGAGCTATTGTTTTTTTCCCCCTTTTCTATTATGAAAAATGTTTCAAATAAAAGATTGAAAATTATAAATTATAAATCAAATAAATGTTAAAACAACACTGGTACACTGGACCATATGGACAGCAATAACACACTATACAACACGACAAACCTGATGAAGTCTCGCGTATGGGGATTCACAGAAGGTTTTTTTTACAGGAAGCATTCAGGTGAGATGAGGGGGCGTGATGTCTTTTTTTCCCCCCCGTTTTCGAGCACTTACAATGTCAATCACTTTCAAGGCCACTACCACAATATGGGAAACGGCTGTTGCCGAGCAACGCTCCTGAGTGCCTGGATACGTACAGTACAGCCCATCCATCAGCCAATCAGCAATCAATGCCGACATCCGCAGTCCCTGCAGACCCACTGACCTTTCTGACCACATCAGCTTCATCTGCATAGTCCAGTTCATCTGTACGTCACCGGAGAAATCACACCGACAAGCCTCAGTGTCACGATCAAAAATCCATCACGCAAGTGGCGCAAGAAAATGACAAGTGGTTGTGAAAAGTCGACATTTACACGTCGCGTTTTTATCTTTGACGTTGTAATCGAAACGTTGCTTTGGCTTTGGTTTTTAATCGAAGCAACGTTCGTTCCGGGAATCAGGACTTTGTGACTATTAGTGATTGAGCCACAGGAAATCTGTAAAGATCTCATCTAAAAATAAAATGAATTGCCTTTTATATTTTGTACCATATTTTATTATATCGTAGCTGTTTATATTAGTTTATTCAGCGTGAATATTTTACTCTGTTATTACGTCTTTCTTTTTTTATCCAAACGGAGTAACAATACTAATTTCTAATATTTGTAACCCTGTTATACAAGGACAATAAAAACATTCAATTTCTTTTCGAAAACGTAATGTGTAAAATATGGGAATCAAATTCGTGTTCGAAAAGTCTTGTCGTTCAATCTGCAGAGCGTCGAGGTTTTGCCTTCAATCTCAGAAAAGCAAAGTCTCTTTGAAAGAAAAAAAAAGTCTTTGCTTTATTCATTAAAGTGACATTTAGGACAACTGGCTTACAAACTGCAAATGTTGCGTTTCAAGAGCTTCAAGAGTCCATAGATAGTTATAGTTATGTAAGTTAGAAACGGAGCGCATTTCAAATGCTCAATGGTCCAAAGAAATGCTCAAATAAAAATAAAATAAATAAAAAAAAAGCCCTGTCATCCGTGATTGTCCCACTGACAGATGTGAGAGCATCACTTCCCTGTAAACAGCTGGTGACATCCATGCAGCTACGATGCCATGGAGCTCGGAGGAAGATCTCCTCTTTTCCCCGGACATGTCCTCTTTTTACGTCGTGTCCGGGGCGTCCGGACGGGTTTTATAAATTCATCAGAATGTCCGGTTTTCACGCTTCTTCAAAGGACCATGACATGTTCGCCAACCGTGCTTAAAATTATTCGACAATGAAATTGCGCGTCCCGTTTAACAACAATATTTTTTATATATATATTTAATTTTTTAAAGCAGCATCTAATGCAAATCATCTCACGTGTTTTTTCATGAAGATGTCACCTTTTCAACTTTTGATTACACGATGTCATCGTTAGTTTGATTGGTTTTTGTAACTGTCTGTGAGGAGGGCGGGGCTTAGAGAGAGAGAGAGAGAGAGAGAGTGAAAGAGAGAAATAGAGAGAGATAAAGAGATAAAGAGATAAAGAGAAAGATGGAGAGTGAGATAAAGAGAGAAAGAGAAAGATGGAGAGAAAGAGAGAGAGAGAATTCAATATTAATTAATTACGTGAAACGTTATAGTTAATATATTCATAAACAACATAATGCCCGTGTAACGAAAACGAGCTAATAAATGTGAAAGTTTCTACGTAAAATTATTAAATGATCTGTCGTATAAAAAACTTCCCACTAATAGATAGACGGTTATTATTATCAATATCGTTGAAGCTTGATTTTATAACAGAAGAGCTGATATGTAGAACACTATTTCATATTAATAATTAATTACTCAAGTTATTAACTTATTAGAAAAGAGTCTAGGGCTATTATTTAGCTACAGACATACGTTTTTACAGATTTAGTTTTTTTTCCACCATTGAAGCATTTAACCTCTGAGAAGACTGTCTGAATTAGTCTGAGGTTCTCCTCATTTTTGGAAATCTAAATATGGTCACCCTACAATTTAGATCTGAAAAACTAACAGAAATTCAAAGTTTGGGCGAGCGGAGACATGGGTCGGGCTTTATGAGGAGATATGACCAGCACACGCAGCTGGAGGCTCGTAAACACGTCTCTAAACGCTGTGTCAATACTCCGACCAGAGGACATTAATCTCCAGTGTCTTGGCTACAGTTCAGTCCAGGAAAATAAACAACCTCAGCCGGTAATAAAAGAAAATACCCAAGTGGAAGAAGTGGCAGAGTAGTCGATAAACGCGGCAAAAGAAGACGCTATGAAACGGCGATTCAACAAGTTTGATAGAAAAACACAAACACTGAAGGAAAAACTCGGCGGGTGATTCATCAGATCAAGCTGATATTTTGAACAGGTTAAAAAAACAAGAAAGGTTTTTGCACTTATGCGTTGGTAGCAAAAATGTAAAATACCTACTTTAGTGAGTCCCGGTTTCTTACTTAGGGTTTAATAAGTCAGTAGAGATGGATATTTAACCCGTGAGATACAAGGATGATAAATACAGCTAAGAAATTCTAATGATAATCCTAATCATTTATTATATTATAATTCGAGCATAACCACACACACACACACACACACACACACACACACACATTCAAATTCACCTGAACAGATGTTTTTTGACTATTGGAGGAAACCGGACACCAACATTACAACTGCTGGTAAAGTTTCTAATTTGTTATTATACAGTGCACAATTTATTTCAATTATAGATTTTTTTCTATTAAAAATTTTATTTATTTCTTTATTTTTTTCATTTTTTCCTTCAATTAATAGTTTCGTCCAAAATCCATAAATAGACAGTCCGTCAAGTAAACAATTTGACACAAAAGTAACCAAAATTTTGAATATTTAGAAGAAAATTGTAATATATGAAAAACATATATTACTAAACAAAAGTCTTGTAGACATTACTAAAGCGTTCATATGTATATAGAAAATCAGCTGCTAAAAAATAAACAACACTATTAAAACAGAAAGCAACAAAAACAACAAGTTAAGTCTGTATAATCAATAAAGTTTTATGAGGTTATTTTTGGCAGATGGAGTCTAGTTTCGAATATTCACAGTTTTTTTCCATCCTTTCGCCGGTGAAGCGCCTGCGTTCTGTTGATAAGAAGCGAAACCCGGCGCTTTTGAAGACAGTAAAGAGTGAGTAATGGACAAGCTTGTGCATATCTGCCTGAGCTCTTTGTGCGACGGAAAGATAGTCGAGAAAAGCAGTGCACCGAGACATGACTTACAACCTTTTATGAACAGAAATCTACAAACTGTACGGTTTCATTTAAACCAGGGGTGTCAAACTCATATTCACAGAGGGCCACATCAACTACAACTGTAACTGCAACTTATACACATGTAATCAAGTGTAATGTAAAATAAACGTAACTACTTTATAATATTAAATAACTGTGAGACACCTGGCCATCCTGCAGCATCCGCCATCACTGTCCCTGGTCCTGTAATGGCCAGGTGTCCCACACAACTCATTATTCATCATAACTTAATCAAGAGACAATTGAAGTTGCCTAGAAAACCTATGTTTGCTTGTTGCTCTATTATACATTTTTTTTACATGTTGTCAGCTTATGAAAACACACAGAACTCCATTAATGAAGGATCAAACTAAGTGAATGAAGAAAAAAAAAAAAAAACTGTGGAAACACTGACACGGCTACTGTAGTTGAAAGGCATTGTGGGAAATGTATCTTTTAATGTATCTACGCGCTCTTAATTTATTTTTTGGTATTTATTTTTAGACACATTTTTAAGCTCTCGTGGGTAAAAAAAATGACATGGCGGGTGATTTAAACAATTTAGTCTTGA
>CM051498.1:27685657-27695657 GCA_028031935.1 Paedocypris micromegethes | reverse complement strand
TCTAAAATAAATCAAATAAATCTGTAGTTTTGTGCTGAACTGTCACAAGTGAAATTTAAAAATTTTTAAATTTGACAAAACAATATATTGCTTTATAGTTTATAATTTGAGACCATCTTTATTGAAACAAATGTAGAGGTCGCATTAACAAAAAAAATGAGGAGTAGCCAATTATTGATTTTTCATTTCCATTTTAAATATTGAAATATATATATATATATTTATAAACATTTTTCATAGTGTGGCCTACGAAAATCATTAAAATCAAGACTAGTCGATATTTATACTATATATCTTCTGTATATATCTCTGTATACACTGTATACCATTTAGACGCCCATCTCCAATAAACGCCTGGCGAGTGAGAATATGACAGAATATTATACATTTTATTTATATATTATATCATATTATATTACATTATATTATATATATATATATTATATTTTTACACTGTATATACTGTAAATATATACAATATATAAAATATAATATATACACATACTGTATATAAATGTTCAATGAAATAAAATGAAATATAAAATTCCGATTTTGTATAATATCCTGTGTCGATTAGACGCAAGTCTCTATTAAACATCTGAATTTTTTAAATAAAACGCCCCGACAACTACTGGAAGATATACGGTAATGAAAAGTGGGCTTAAAAGAATGACAGCAGTTCTTCACATTGAATTATCCAAAATGTCTTGTTATAAATAAATCAGGATAATATCAACTGAATAAACAGGCCACTCTTATCGCAACGCTCAACAGGTCAAGAGAAAGTGCTTTTTGAAAAGGAAAAGCATAATGGAGTAAATCTCCGTCTGAGTGTGTGTGTGTGTGTGTGTGTGTGAGGCTCTTTGATCAAACACTAATGACACGGGCTGTTCTCTCAGCAGGCCACACGCTGCTTCACACGGCTGAAACGGAGCTGAGCTCATGTCAAAAACACACGCTCAAGTAGGGCTGAGCGATTATGCCAAACATCTAAACGCAATTAGATATAATATATAATATAATTGAACATTTGAACACGATTACGATTAATGAACGATTATTTCATGTCATATTTCATTCGTATTATTTTTATTATTGTTATTTTATTTCACTCTACTCATATTTTTTGCCCTGAAAGTTCATACTATGGTAGATAAATACGCCCACATTAAAAGTGAGAGATAAAATAATTGAAGGGAACACGCATCCTACTCATTTGTGATTATTTATTGAACAATCAACCACTGAAATTAAAGCAAACTACCTAAATCAAACAATCACTTTGTTTGCCGAAAAAAGTAAAAATAAGTAAAGTGCACATTTGGTAACAGAATAAATTATTTTTTATATTTTATTATACACGTAAATGAAAAACCAGCAGTTCTCCACTAAATAAAATTATTATTCATTATAATAAGGTACAGTTTATAATAAGATTTATTCTGTGCATCTCTTGCATCTTCTGTAAACAAATACTTTAATCTGCAATGCGTCTCCTCACTGTATCGCCATCACCTCACTTTCCTATCAATGTAAACAACAGATTGACGTAATGAAAAACATGTATAAAAAGGTATGTACATGTAAATGTACCAGCTCAAACCATCGCAAACAAACATGGCGGAAAAACACACAAACCAAAGACTGGAAGAAAACGCTTTCTGGTCCATGTCACGTTTCAACCTCATTTTTGTTCTTACAACAGCAGGGTTCCTACTTTCTGAAAAATAAAAATTCAAGCACTTTCATGGTCCATAGTTTTTCATACTGTACTTGACGTTTTTTTTCCAGCACTGTGCAGTTGTGGTAAAATGTATATTTAAAGCGATGGAAACATTTGGGGAAAGTTTTCTCTAAATGTAAAGTTCAATAAAACTTGGTGGTTACTAAGTATTGAAGTTCTACAGAAAGCAGTAGACATCAGTAGTAAAATCGAGAAGTAATCAAGTCTAACTTTAAAAAGGTGCCCGTAGGAACCCTGAAACGGAGAATATCTTCTTTTTTGACCTTCTTTCCAACCAAACAATACATTCCGCCCAACTAGAAAGACCCCGGACCATCAATCCTCCAGGACCACCGCTCCCATATTGGATTATCTGGAGAAGAAAGCCAAACAGGAGCTTGACGTATAGTCCAGACGATGCGCACAATTGCTTTGCTGCAGGTATTGATTTGGCATCATTAAGCGTTGAAAGGCTAGAGAACACAATGGAGACGTGTGCTGCCCACGAATAAGCCAGAAAAAAAAATGTAAAGTCGCTTTGTCAATAAATTTCGTTTTTGGTACAAAATCGGAGTGCAGGAACATCACACTACAAATACTGAGGCAGGAGTTTAAAAAAAAAGGACTGATTAAATCGTTATTTCTCATTCCAAAATCATTGTGTAGCAATAACAGAAGCAAATATAGCAAATAATAATCATTGTATAGCACAAACAAAAGCAAATGTAGCAAAAAATAAGCAAATATTTTTCTTTTTTTTTTTTTTTTAAAATAAAAAAACGTGAAGTCACTTTTTAGTTTTTGGTACAAAATAGCAGTGCAGGAACATCACACTACAAATACTCAGGCAGGAATTTGAGCGACTTTAAAAACAGGACTGATTAAATATGTAATTCTCATACCAAAATCATTTTACAGCAATAGCATAAAGCAAATATAGCAAATAATTAGCAAATAACATGTTTATATCACATATTGAGATAAAAATGTGCTTCAATGCCCTGAACTTTTCATAATTGTTAATAATAATAGTTATATTGACATATAATATTGTCTAAATTATTCTGACCTATTAATATAAATTGAAAGAAAAAAAATTGAGAAAATACAGACACATTAAAAAAGAAACCTCCGTGTTGATCAATCTTTGTCATTAATTATTGCCAAAATCTTCACACGATCAATAAATCCCATCATCAGCATAAGAACATTACTAAAACCGCTATATAACGTATGCGCCACTGAAGATGAACCTTCTCAGTTGCTCAGCTTCAAACCCGCTCCAGATGTGCTCAAGCACTAAATATGAATCAGCTTCTGCTCCAGCTGTTCCAATCCACTCGCTCAGTCAGATGTTCCTCGCAAATTCACTCAAGAATCACCGCAGCCTTTTCTGTCAAACTGGTCGGCGGAGAGAAACCGTTTTCATGTCTTATTAGGTAGCCCTTACAATAGCATTTCTCCTGAAGGTGTCTGATGAAAGGAAGCATCTGGAAAACATCGACTTGCCTTTATTTACAACAAAGGAACGGCAGCGTGAGATGAAAAATCGCCTCCTGGTCCATGAAAAAAATGCAGAAGCACCAAAAGCAGTTCAGAATGCGGCTTTGACTTCATTTCAACTCAATATTCAAGTTAATCAATTAGATTTTTAATCAAAAATTTTAATTTAATTTAATTTCGTTTTCATTTACATTTTACACATTTTTTTATTGGAACATATTTGTGGCTATGACTCGGTTACAGGGCAAATCAAACCCACCAAACCCACACGTGGGTTTCACTGCAATCTTTCATCTTCTTTTTCTAAAGTCATTTATAAAAAATTCACGTCCTTCTGTCCCGGTAGAGACCTCAATCGCTAATTTCCACAACAGAATGTGTTAGCTAGCATACTAAGCCCATCCGCCGCGCTGACAGCCAACAGAGATTCTGACACTTTGAACTGCCCATATCGTTATATTGAACTTTCAAAATGACTATATCAAAGAGTATTGAAAGAGAGAGAAAAAGAGAGAGAGAGGGAGAAAGAGAGAGGGAGGGTATGGTGGGTAGGAGAGGGGGGAAATATGGCAGAAGCTATAAAGAGAATAGAGGAGAGATGGGAATAAAGAAATAGACAATTACAGGAATAAAGAGAGAGAGAGAGAGAGAGAGAGAGAGAGAGAGAGAGAGAGAGAGAGAGAGAGAGAGAGAATGCGCAAGCGGAACAGAAAAAAAGACTGGAAGAATTACTGAACAAATTCGAGTATAGAGAGGAAGAGATAGAAACACAAAAAAGTGAGTATGAAAAAGAGCGGGGCAACAGGGATTTTGAGAAAGAGAAAAGAGATGGAGAGAGAGGTGGGAAAAGATTTTAAAAAAGTGTGAGTAAAATTAAATAAGGGAGAGAAAATTGAGAGAGATTGGGAAAGAGGAATAAAATAGTAGGAGAAAGAGACAATGAGAAAGAGAGGGAGAGAGAGAGAGACAGAAAGAAAGACAGATATATAGACAGAGAGAGAAACAGATAGACAGAGAGAGAGAGATAAATAGAGAGAGACAGAGATATAGACACAGAGACACAGAGAGATAGACAGAGAGAGAAAGAGAGAGAGAGAGAGAGAGAGAGAGAGAGTGAGAGAGAGAGACAGAGAGAAAGAGAGAGAAAGAGAGACAGAGATAGACAGAGAGAAAGAGGGAGAGAGAGACAGAGAGAGAGAGAGCGACAGAGAGAGAAAGAGTGAGAGAGAGAGAAAGATAGAGGGGGGGGTAGACAGACAGAGAGAGGGATAACTCAGAGAGAAGGAGAGAGAGATCAGAGAAGAGAAAGAGAGAGAAAGAGTGAGAGAACCTTTTAATAACCTCATACGTGTTTTCCCTGGAGCCTCCGTGTGTTCACAGAATATGGAAACTCAAGTCTAGAGGCCGAAACGCAGCGTTCACTTCATCAAATCACCAGCCAGACTCCAACGCTTCAGCTGAGGAGAAGCTTCATGCCTTTCACAAATCACGTTAAGGCCTTTGATGGACAGGAAAGCTGATATAAGAGCCACGTAACAGGTGCTTCGGAATGGCTTTTCCATTTCCTGCTTCTTCCAGTCGACGTTCCCAGCAGTGGAACACGGAAGCGGATTGGATGGAGAAGCTACTGGAAACGGCGTGAGGCATCATTTTCATTTCAATGTATTTACAGTTTGGGATAAAGTTTGAGGAAATAGTCACAAAGTAGGACGATATTTTGTCTATGTTTGTTGTTGTCGTTCGCTGTTCGTTAAAATGTCAAAATTCTACAAAAACAAAATATATATAAATAATAAGTATAATTATTATTAAAATATTTACTGTTGTAAAATAAATGTCAATTTTAAAGTTACCAAAATGTATCGTTTTGTTCACAATAAACGTTCTTCAAATCATCTAAAATGAATGAAATTTTGAATTAATTAAAATGTAAAAATTCTTTAAAAACAAAATACATGAAAAATAAATATGCATATATATTTACTGTTTTAAAATAAATATACATTTTTAATTTACCAAAAGGAAAAATGTACCATTTTATACACAATAAATGTCCTTCGTAGTGGAAGGGCCACAATAAATTCGTAGTGATAATAGATATATTTTAGAGAAGGAAAGTGAAACTCCAGTGAAACTAAAACTGTATATTTAGTGTAGTTACAATTCAGCTCAGAATTTCCAAGCTAAAAGGTTTTTAGTGCAATAAATCTGTTATCCTGTTGGCAATAAACGCTAACTTTTTTTTTCCTTTCCCACCTTAATAGAGCCAAAAACAAGGTCAGAGAGCCAGTCAGCACACACACACACACACACACACACACACACACACACACACACACACACACACAGCAGATATACAGAAGCACTGACTGGAAAGAACATCTCTTCTACACTTTGACAGGTGCTTAAAAAAAAGCGTAAAAACACATTTCCCGAGGCTGTAGGTTCTACGAGAGATGAATGATGGATTTTTCGGGTGTCTGGAGTGAAAGAAACGTCTTGCTTCAGGGTTTTTAGTAAAACATCACTCATACTTTAAATAGTCAAACAGACACACATAGCAGGTCAATTAACAGCAAAAACATAAAAAATAAATCAATACCCTTATAACAACCACACATTCAAGAAATATCAGCTTATGTCACTGACACAAGTGATAGCGATACTGATGCAGAGTGCAAACCTTTAAATAACATCACACACAGTTCTGTACTTATTATAAACGTAAATATTTACGTTTACCAAATTACAAACAATGTAATTAATTGGATAAAAAAGCAAACGGATACAACTGTACCCTTTCATGTTTATTACAATGTAGTGATTCTAAGTGATATGTGTGTCTGTGTGTGTGTGTGTGTGTGTGTATGTGTGCTTGTATATATAAACACACACACACACCAGTGTATATATGGAAAAAACAATACAAAACAAAAGACTGTGATAATGGAACTTGTTGTTTTCTTAAAGTCACATGATCGTCTCTGATTAGCAGTTATTATCTAATGAAACAGATTATTCTCCGTTGTGATTCAAACTTCTTTAATAGAGTGATTTTTCCCAGTCTGCAAGTCAAAAACAAAACCATAAGCCCGAGACACATCAGCATCCTCGGAAAAGCCTTTTCAGGGCAAAAAGGACAGAAACCCAAGAACTTTGTTTACGTCTCTGCATCCCAGCCCCGACCCGCTCACATATTAATTATAACTCTCCCACTGTTTTTGTGATGGACGTGGCAGCAGTGAAATATTCTCTATATTTAGCTGTGGCTGGGAGACGGTGGGGACGCGGAGCGATAGAAAAAGGCTTTCAGAGCGCTTACCTTCTATGGACGGAGCCTGGTCCTGGGCGGCATACAGCATCTCCTTGAACGCCTGGAGCAGAGAAACCCATGTTAATGAGGAGATCGGGTTTCTTCTCAACGCTCTTCTAGATTCCTCAAGATAGAGGTTTTGTTTTCCTAGCCACTGTGGCGATCTAGCTTGCTCTTCTGGTCTTAGCTCATTGTCTGAATTACTTATTTATAACAATTTTCTTTTACCTTTTTTCCCCAACCTTTCTCACATGTTTGAACAAAGATGAATAATGGACATTTTTCTTCTTTAAAGACGTTTTTTCCCCTAATTTGCATAGCAACTTTGCATTGGTCTTGAAAAGCACTTTATTAATTAACTTTAACTTGAAGATTCAGTTAAACAACATCCATAAAGTTCAGTTCTTTGGAGATGGATCCGTTCTCCGCCAATGAAAATGAACAGACAGTTTTACAGTTTCAATCTAGCAATGGGAGCAATGGAAATGTAAAGCACGGGGAATTTTGCATATAATGAAATAATAATAATAAAAACAAGTCTACAAGTAAACACAAGTGAATTGCGGGAAAGTCTGTGAGCACTGAGATGAACTGGTCCACCATGCTCGCTTTCATCAGAACAACAGTTTCCGGCTCTTGTGGCTGATCTGAAATCAGTAATGTGTTTAATACGTCTACTTCATTGCCATTAAGGGCCGCGTTTAACTCTCTGTAGTGTTCTTCTGTGCTAAAAAGTAAACGTTCTGGAGTTCACTACACAAGCTCCACTGTGTATGTTCTTCAATCTGCGCAACACCAAGATTATAGAAATACAAAATCATATTTGAATTGTCATTTACACATTATACATGGTACAACATTCAATGCAATACAATAAAAAAATAAGAGATAAAAAAGCAATAATTTACAAAATATATAGATAAGGATACAAAATATAAATAAAGACAGGGGAGAAAAGTATGTATATGAAAAAAGATAAAAATAGAATATAAAGAGCAAAATAGCGCGTGTTTTTAATAATAAAAGCCGCAATCAACCATCAATGTGATTGTTATGTTTTCCCACGATTAATTATTAATTTAAATAATTAATGTATTTTTTATTTGTTCAAGAATTGACGGTGTCACTGGTGGATTCTGCACAAGAAGAATGTCGAAAACTGTTCTCTGAATAGATAACTGAAAAGAAACTGAAAAAAGTTTTTTTTTTTTTCAGAAAAAAGAGATTAAAAAAGATTTTTTCAAATGGCCTTACGTTATATTATTTTGTTTTAGCAACTCACTTCGTGGGAATCAAACCCACAACATTTGGTGTTGCAAGCGACAACTTTTCCGATTGAATTACAGAAAAGTGGCACGTATTTACACAACAAATTATATTTTTAGGCTTTTTAAATTTAGAATCAGATTTAGTGGTCAAGTTCGTACAGGACAAGAATTTGATTTCGAACTTGGTCTGTTCACACTTTCTAGTAAGAACATTAGTGAAAATCCATCATCAACTAGTGTTTTGTGTACGGAACAGATTCCACTTCGCTTCACTGGCGAATCCGTCCTGATTTATTTCTCAAGGACAAGCACAAGCAAACACATTTCCATAATTTCCATAAGAATAACAATGTTTCTCTGCATAAAAACATACGGACCGACTCCGAGCGCAACACAAATCCGCAGTATATCTGCTCTTGCGGAGAAAATGGAAATATAACTGTGAGTTTTCGACTATGTGAGATTTAGACAGATTGTTGTGTCCAGTCAGTATGGCAGCAGATGCCATCCCGGTGGGTGAGGAGCATAAGTCCCTGGTGTTTTAGTGTATATCTACGTGTGTGTGTGTGTGTGTGTGTGTGTGTGAGCAAGGTCCACACACATTCCAGTCAGCGAGCAAATACAATGCTGCCAGAAAAGCGACATCGTTTGCAACCCAAACATTATTTTATTCTAACTCTCCGTGACCTTCTCGTTCCGTTCTACGTCGCAGGCAATCTGCAAGGGAGATATAAAATGCCACGGCTATTTAAAATGCACGGCCAGAGTCGTGAGACATCATTAATTTATCGCTCAATCAGACTGTCAATTTATCGACTGGCGAATTAAGCATTTCATCAACCTGCTTATGTGCTTCGGCACCAATTTCCCATGCACATATTTTTTGAATGTCTATATTTAAATGTTATAATTTTGCATTAAAAATAAATAAACATTTTTTTATATATTAAACAGGTTTCTAGAGCCAATTACAGAACTAGGTTCTCCTATGGCACTGCCAGACAAAGGTATAGCGAGGATATAGACAACCACAGACCGAGTCTATTGAGAGACATTCACGGACTCAGCAACCAACCACAATTAACCGTGTCAATCTTAAGAAATGCGTACAAAAGGACAAATGAATGGATGAATGAATGAATTCGACTGTATTGGTGGAGATCGAAAAAGGTGAGATGTTTGTCTCCAGGCCAGTGGCAAATCATCCACAATGCGCAAAAAATAAATACATAAATAAATAAATAAACCAGAAATCTTCCTGACAAGGTTGTTGGAAAGGATATTGCTCACCGTTTGTCATAATGACAATAACTACAGCATGAAAATGTCGGAACACTCCCTCGTGACAAATTGATCCTACAAATGAAGTGATTTTTTTATGCCCTTTGTCATGTCCTTGACAGATCAAGCCACAATCTCACTGCAGTATTTTACACATGCAACTAGTGAGTATCTGACTCGATCAATTACTCAAATTAATACAATAATAAAAATGTGTAAAACTGAATTCCCAAGAATGCAAGTGCGACAAAAAACCACTGCAGCATGTTTAGTTCCCACCAGCTATAAACATGTTACGAATATTCAAATCAGTCTTTTGTCATATGCAATATGATCTATTAATATTTATTAGAATTAATGGTGTTCTAGAAAAGCAGACATGAGTTTGTTAAACGCTGCAGCTCATGTTTGCCTGGATTTTGCAACTGATTACAGATTCAGTGATCTAGACAAAGGATCTTTTGCGCCAAAGCCACGCTGAAGCCTTGACCATCCGCCATCACACTGCAAACTTAGTTGATTTATTGATTCCAATTACTGATTTTTAAGAATTTTCGCAACACATCACTGAGGGACTAATAAAGGTTCAATTAAAATTATTAAATATGCTTTCTCATGCATTTATTTACGAAAGGTAAATGGTCAATTTCTCCAAATCGTTTAAAACAACGCAGAATTTATTTGAGATCCCCAGGATGGTGAAAAGAAATGTGAAATGGCAGGGTTGTGAGATTGTGCTTGATTTTACGAGACGCGAAACACAATCTTCACCAATTGAAATTAGAGAAATGTAAAATTAAATGGTCTTTCCAGGCAGATTTACAAATGTGAAGACATTTACGAGGAGAAATAAAACAACCTTGGAAAATAGCATCAAATTCAAAAAATCTAAAACAAAAAAAAAAAAAAAAA
>CM051498.1:27660605-27685636 GCA_028031935.1 Paedocypris micromegethes | reverse complement strand
AAAAAAAAAAAAAAAAAAAACGACTGGTATTTTTAGCTCATAAATCTAAAGAAACTAGACATTCAACATTTAAATGCTTGTGCTTGATATTTTGCCAGATTTTAAGTTATTGCATCGACAAGAAATAAAACAGGCAGCAATCAATATAAATATTTTCTGAAACATAACAACATATTAAGGTTAATTCTTAAATATTTACACAATCCCAACAAACAAACAAAGCGCTTCCTGAGCGGCACGTGCTTCAACGGCGAGCGAGTCTTCACACAAATGTCCACAGTGTGATATACTAATTCCTTCACGTGAATTAATGGTAGTTTTTTTTAAGAATAAAAAAAAACCTTTCTGGACCATCAAATTGAAAATATACGTATTTACACACAGTCCAAAAGCACCTCATCATAAATCTAGTTCTTTTAACGTAACGTGATGTTGATTTTCGTTTACATTTTTTTTTTAAATCTAGCAACTCGTGAAATCAGAGCGTTTTAAAGTTCTTGCTCCAGGTTGTGTTGATGGCGTGTGTGTGTGTGTGTGTGTGTGTGTGTGTGTGTGTGTGTGTGTGTGTGTGTGTGTGTGTGTGTGTCCTCACCTCGTACTGGATGTATTGTTTCCTCCATTCTGGGGTGATGTGGGCGGACAGGTGCTCCGCAAACTTCATACTGGCCGAGCGGAGACTCACACAGCCGGACTGGAGAACAACAACAATCTTCGGCGTCTTTTGGGGCTTTTAAACGCTTTGTCAACAAGTTCCGGAGCTTCGTGCGGCTGATCTTAAATCCTCTCGGGTCTCGGGTCTCCTCATAATACTCCCTTAAAAGTGCCAAACTCCCCGCTCCAGCAGCCCGAACTGGCCGCCTTCCACTTCCACACGCGCGCGACAGAGTGACAGCGACGCGGACGTGTTTGAGAGCGACTTTCTCTCTCCGGACACGCGCGCGCTCTGTGTGTGTGTAGCAGCTACTGTCCTAGTGGTGTGTCGTTCGTGAACAATTCATTCAAAATGACTCATATGACTCGGAATCAAATCAACTCGTTCTCAGTGAACGATTCGTGAACGGGTGTATCGAGCAGCTTGTGACGTGAGCGCAGAGCCGCGCGCATGCTCTGTAGCAAGCAGCACTCGCGATTCGTTCAGTCGGATCATTCGGTTTTTTTTTTTGTTTTTTTTTTATTGAATACAAAAGCTGAATACAACAAATTAGCAGTAATAATTATACAAATACAGTTTTTGTATGGTAGGCCTAAAACAGAATCTTAGTAATTTAAATAATTATTGTGGATGAAGAAAATAAAGAGAAAGAGAGAGGGGGAACCACAACAAACAAACAAAAAACAAGGGATTCATATCAAATTAGATAATATGAACAGGTTAAACAAATAAACTGTCTTTGGATTATTCATTTTACTCAGAGCATCTGAAGAAAAACATATCAGGTCATTTTTGAATACAGTAAGCAAAGGAGGGGATTTTAAATACCTACATTTGTGTATGAAATAGTTTGCTAACAGAATAATAGTATTAATCAATTTGCACACGGATCACTCGTTCACCGTTCATTTGATTCACTTGTGACGTGAGCGCGATAAAGCTGTTGAAAGCAAAGGGCAGATGCAGGACGTAGAAGGATCAAGTTTTGCTAGGGATTTGAATAGATTCGTAGCTATTGAAGTCAACAAACATATGAATCAAATTATTACATGTTTTTAAAAAGTACATTGTTTTTTTTAACGAGTGGACCATATTTTTACATTTACTTGTTACAATTACTTATACGGCGACATATTTAAGTCTACCGTTTAAACCCAAAGTTATTCATATGAAACTGGTCTGGTTTTGATCGGACAAAAATAAACAGTTTGTTTTCGATCTGGTTCTTGTTGTGGCGTTCGCTAAAGGAATATTTACGTATCAGATAAAAAGGTGATTTAGCGCCATCTAGTGTCAACTATCGTATTGCTTGTCGAGATCAGGTTTGGAGGGGAATGTATATGAATTTTAATTCCGTTCAGAACAGTTCTGTGGAATAACTTCTAGGGAATAAATAATAATAATAATAATAATAATAATAATAATAATAATTCTTACACATAAATGGATTTTTCAAAGGATACAAAAGCCAACTTCTTTCTAATAAAAGATCAATCACCATTAATTAAGTAGCATTTTTTAAAACTGATGAAACTATGAAAAATTCTGGAAAATGTTCCGCTAGCTAAAAAAGGGTCACGTTCACTGGAATAATCCCAATCTGTGACAATGCTTCAATGTAACAGAGACAAAACAATGTTTTGGATGTTTCTGAAGTTTTTAAGTGAGTGAGTCTGCACAAAAAAACGATTACATATAATCAAAAAATCTAAAGAAAACTATGCAATCAGACACCAAAATAATTAAAATTAAAAACATTTGAATGAAAGTGTTTTGTGGATATGACGGGTAAAACTATAATGGGATTCTTCTGTGTAAAATCATATTTATGTATACAAAACAGTGTGTGTGTACATACATGTACACACACATTTATCTATAGTATATGCGTATGTCCTCTCACACATTACACATAGAGGTACATTTCTTTGTCAAAAAAGGAGAAAAAAAAGGTATTTTTTAAGAACAAACATTCCAGACCTCAACATACATCATGCTGGACACGCAGGTATATCACACAAGTATAGGTTTGGGCCATCACAAACACGACAGAAACCAACAAAAAACAAAAAATACACGCAGCATCGTCTTGATCAGCATCCAATCACTGCAAACACCGCAGAACGCATCAACACGAGAAAAATAAAAAAAGATGAGAAAAAAAACGTTCTCTCTCCCTCGAGAGACTTTTTTCTGAAGGACACTGAGGTCAAGCACATGACTTCTAAATTGTACTTGATTACCTGACCGCACTGCAGTAGACATGAAGTAAGGACCTACAATCTGACACTGATGGAACCGCCTGGGCAGATATCATAAGACTACCTTTGAGCTTCTATATCCCCAGACAAATACAGTAAGAGACGGTAAACACGACTGCTTCACCCCAATGCCCCAAGTCTGTATCTCACCGCCCTCTCTTTATCAACACCAATGTCTTTAAACCTTTGCTGATGCTAAGAGGAAAGGTGATTATGAATAAATGGGTTGGGCCGGAACCCCCTTCTGTCAAGGACTGGATAATAATGGTTAAAGACACCTCATTTACAGAAAAGATTGAATATATGTTAAAAAGGCAATTCCAAAACATTTCAGAAAGTGTGAAGGACTCTTCTAAACCAGGAGTCTTTTGTGTGTCATTAAATGTCTGTGTGATCGTGACGCTGATCTGAATTATATTTCCCCAGGTGTGTTTTTGTTTCTTTAGGTTGTTACTCTCTGTTTCTATTACTTATGTATTACCCTTGCACTTCTGTACCTACCATTTCTCTGCCAATCACCACGTGACTAATGTGTACGCCGTGGTTCTCTTGGAATCTTATTCTCTTGGAATGTTGTTGAAGATATGAAATAACATATTATTTTTGTATTTATTTCAGTCCAGCAGGTGTCGGTATTCAGCGCGTGGAGACAGTTAAAACTGTGAAAAGCGTCTTACAAACGCTCTGAACTTGAACTTGACACATTTTCAACTCGTCCAAAACAACGACGTAACATTCATGTGTTTGTATTTTCATCATTCCTCTGATTGGTGGAGATTTGTTTGTCATGTTAAACGCTGCTGCTCCTGTTAATCGTCTAGACTTGAGAGAACCGCGGCTCAGTGACGTCTACACACACACACACACACACACACACACACACACACACTGGTGCATTAACACAATTTATTTGTCTTGTTGTTTTTCTAGGTCCTTGTGCGCCTTCTCCAGCTTCTTCATCTCCTGCCACTCCTGCATATCCAGCCGCTCCAGCAGCTTTAGCCGATCCAGGTGAATCTTATATAACACCTCTCGCTCCTTCAGCTGCACCACCGCCTGCTGCGTCATCTCCAGGTACTCCAGCCGCTCTATCTGCTGCCACTCCAGATGCTCTCGCCGCTCCAGCTCCAGCAGTCGCTTCAGCTGATGGCACTTCAGCAGGTCTCGCATCTCCAGCAGCTCAGGAGACCAGGACGGCTTCTGTGGAGGCGGCGCTGGAGACTCCTGAGGCTGTGACGGAGCCTCTGGAGGCGGAAACAGACGTGAAACATCACCTCTGCTGCTTCAGAAGGACAGCTCCAGAAGAAGAACCTGACCAGTGAAATCACCCTCAGCTGATGCCACCGCGATGTCCTTACTGGCCTCGGAGCTGCTGCTGCTGCTGCTGCTCGCCATGATTCTGCAAGAGTAGAGTTCAAACACAACTACACGGTTCAAATCTGAGGCGCGTCTCTTCAACGAAGCATATATTGACCTGTAATAACAACATACAAAATAAGTTAATATAATTGTATAGAAAGGCTGCCTAGTTTAGTGCTCGGAACCGAAACACACCTGCACCTCCTAGAACTGTCAGAATCTTTAACTATGGTACATCATGCTTTGTTTTCTGTGTTTCACTCCTCTCCTGAGCGCCGAGTGCCTCAGACCGCTGGGGAACATGGAATCTCCTAGGAGCTTCGGGTTCATCTTCTCTATGATGCCTCCAGGACCTCTGTAGACCTGATGACGCCTTTTACGTGGGGAAACGCAGCAAACCGGACAGTGGACAGTGACGCAGCAAACCGTGTTTATGAGAAGAAGCGCATCTGTCTGTCAACAGGACGCATCGATCAAAAAGCATCTCCGATCTCTTGTGGTTCAACGTGATGAATGTCTTATCATTTGTTTGACAATTTGTAATCACAAAGCTATTTTTGAAGTATAAACCGCGTCTTTTTCCCGACAGTGAGACAATGACACTTTTCATCATCTTAAATCATCTTAAATTCATCATCTTAAATCCAACGACCTATTTGAGACTAAAATGTGTGTGTGTGTGTGTGTGTGTGTGTGTCTTGCATCTTCAAGTGTATCTGCATCTCACAATTACGAGCAAAACTGAGAAAAAACTGTCAAGGACCCGAGATCTGAATGTTATTGTTGTGAAGTGAAGTCAAATAACGACAAAGTGATAATGATGAGCTGGTTTCTGAAGAGAAAGACAACTTGTATCCTAGAATATTTACGTTTAGCATTAGCCAGCACTTTCAGACGTGATATCACACACACACTGGCTCCTGGATGACACATTACTACAGTATTGGCTGGTGTCTCTAATCTAATAACGTCGTTCCTTCTCTAACACCTGGATGAGTGTTTGTAATCAGTCAGCCTCGAAACCTCTCTACACTTATCGCTAATAAAGCCGTCATCGCCGACTGATAGAGCTAAACTATACATGTAGCATGAGGTGCAGCTGCAGCCACAGGCGTAGACGTCTTACCCTTATAGAGTTTTCCGGAGTGAGAAGATGCTGAAAACTGGTTGAAACCGCGGCTTTTCTCCGGAAGTTGAGGGAAGAGTTACGGATCTAAGATCGGCGATTAGATTAACTTCACCACAATTTTCAAAAATCATCTATGTACTGGTTGCTTTAGTAACAATCTCTTGGCAGCGAAGATGCAAACACAACGCGCGACAGGAAGTGACAATCTACAGGAAGTAAAACAAAAATGATCGTTGCATTTCTGCGCAGAAAACCGACAGCAAATCATGTTTATCTGCCCAAAAATAAAACAAAAACCAAACAAAAGTGGGAATGTTTAGACCAGGGGTGACCAACGCGGAAGGAGCTTTCACAGGACATGAGTCAAATATGCACACAATGTTAACTAATATTACCATGTTGGTGTGGTTATTTTCATTAAATCTGGCTGAGCAGAGATCTGTGTGTGTGTGTGTGTGTGTGTGTGCGTGCAGACAAGATTAAGGGATGTGATGATGTTTGTGTGCCCAAGTGTGTGTGTGTGTGTCTTGCATCTTCTTTTGCATCTCACAATTACAAGCAAAAGTGAGAAAAACTGACAAGGACCCGAGATCTGAATGTTATTGTTGTGAAGTGAAGTCAAATAACGACAAAGTGATAATGATGAGCTGGTTTCTGAAGAGAAAGACAACTTGTATCGTCCAGAGGAAACGGACACGTCTGGGTGTGATGAGAAGGTCACCAGTGGGTAAGAAGCTCCAGAAGAGAGAATGAGGTCCAAAGATGGAGAGACAACAACCAGACCAGACAGAGACCCCGCCCACTCTGACCTGCTGACCCCAGAGACGGAGCTGTCCTTCTGCCCAACCAGTACCAACAGAAATCAAGCCGGCAGTGTGACAACATTTAACTTGTTAACGTTTGCATATATCTAACGAGTTGTACTGTACTTAACAATGTGCATTTGGTTTAATATTTATGTGACAATATAATGTACAAAAATAAAAGAATCTTGGATATGTGAAGTGACTTTTTGTTTGCAATATAATGTTCCAACCTAGAAAGCCAATAAGTTCTGGCCAGAACCGAGCCACAATCTTCTCACATCTGGCCCAGATGCCCATCTTCTTTTGTTTAGTTTAACTCTTTATTTGCTATCTAGTCGCCTTCAAGGAATCTAGAGTGTAGTTCCAGAGGTTTTATTGTAGAAGTGGGTATCATTTTAAAACGTGACCTTGAATGTTACCAAGATTGTGAAACTATGTATATTTAATGGCTAAAACCAGATAATTGCTGAGTTTTTGCAGGTTTTCGGCCTTGGTTTCCACACTATCTTCATAGAGTAAAACGGCCAGTCTTTGTATTTTAATGGTTTGTTTTAATTTTAATATTAATACTTTTCTTTCTCGACTCCAAAGATCACAGTGAATAAAGATAAAGTACAAATACAGTCAAATACGTAGTCAGATTCATAAACGGTCATCAAACTAAAACAATATACATTTTCACATTTGTGACTTTGACTTTTGTTTTTCTTTATATTATAAATTACTGTTTTTAGATCTTGTGTGTTGCTGAGTTTTTATGGTGATTCTAAAAAAATACCTATGACCAAGTTAGTGTTTTCAATTCTCCTGAATGGACGTTATTGGACTTATAGAGCTCTAATTTCACATTTAATGCTTCTTTAAGATGTTATTTAATCTTGTGTATTTGAACGATTTCCAATAAAGTGCTTTTGATTTTAAACAAAAAATTGAATTGTTAATATGTAATAAAAACATAAGCAGTAATTAAAGTAACACAATGATTGAAAAGATTATTTTTCATAATTAACAAAAAAAAAGCATTGATGACGCTTTCCCCTCATGATGTGTAAATATGAGTTACCTATAAAAAAAATACCAGAACACAAAATATATTTCTCTTTAACCGTCTTTAATTTCACAAATGATCATAGAATTTTTTTTTTACTTTTTTACTAATGCACTAACACTCCAATTTTTAACGAAACTCCAAAAATTACATGACAAATATTTTCTCGACCCACTTCAAAAAAAATGCTTCCAGAATAGACTGAAGATGTCTAGACTGATGATATCTAGACTGAATTATTCAGTGTTATCTACATTATTGGAGTATTCAATAATGTACTCGGGATAGATCTGGAATTTCTCAAATATAACAAAGATGGAAGGGTCGTTTTCGTTGTTTACGCAGCTGTCATAAGGGCTTTGATTGGGCTTCAGCGGTGGGCGAACGAAGCATTTTGGCCCAAGGTGAACTCACCCACCAGCACCAGAGACAAGAACATCTTTCTGATCCCTTCTTTAGGCAACACGTAGCGGTTTGAGTACGAAGCATCTCGAGCAAAATAGCTCCCTGTTAAACAAGAAATAGAGTTATAAAACGTGTTATTCTGGATCTCACAAATATACAGACAGCCCAGTGTGTGGCCACTTTGCACACTGAATGATAGAAAAAAAAATGAAAAAATAAATATTGCAGTGAAACCAAAAAACATGAACTTTATCAACCTCCAGATTACCATAATTATAAATAAAAAGATATTCAAATCAAAAGATCCTAATGACAGTGTGATGCGGTAGGTACCTTTCCCGTATCTCGCCCCGTTAGCCCACAGAGCCTCCAGTCGATGTTCTGCTGACAGATCTGCTCCATCTGATACTCAGTGGTACCGTGAAAAAGGTAACGCTGGTAAACTGCTTTCCCGCCATTCCCATTGGCCATTCTCTCCTTTTGCCTGAAAACACTCTCTGATAAACAAGACTGATGGACACAACACATGCAATAACAGACAGAGTGTGTGTGATGGGACACGTGCCACTGGAAGATCTTCCACAGAGAGAGGTTCTGCACTCTCTTCACGCTGTGAATGCGGTCACTCATGGTGTTCTTGAACAGCGTAGCCACGCGACTGTACTCGTCGGAGTTGGTGTCCAGATCAACGATCTGAGGAGAACATGGGATGCTGGTCAACATCTGCAACAACACATTTCACCGCCGTGACCGCTGGACCTGGTAACTGAAGCTGGGGAGACGATCTTTGTCCCAGTAGGAAGGAACGATGATGTCAGCAGAAGCAGCCGCTGCGCTGTCGGGAGACTCCCTCCTGATGACAACATACACAACAGAAAGAAAAAGACTTCCTCAAGATAGAACCTCTAATAGAACGCCACCTCTAATAGAACGCCACCGTGATGAAAGGGTTAAAAAACGTGCATATATTCAAGAATGATTCACTTCTTTTCACTCTTTCACGTTCACATAAACACAAGGAGATTCAACAGTGTGTGAAAAGCTCATTCCCATTAAAACATATATTCATCTGCCATGTTGAAATTACAGAATGAAAAAATAACACCATGTTTGCTCGGCAAATGTCACTGAAGCGTTAAATGAGCAATAAAAGAAGCAACTGTGGTTTTTCATTTTCCTGATAAACAATGAGAAAAAAATTGGCCCGAATCGGCGCATTCGGCAAACGTTAAGGAATAAGCGTCACAAAGTAAACGTTTGTAAACGTTACACAGAAGCGCAGAACCAGAATCTGTGGAGATCAAAGATCACAATGACGCCTCAGAAAGAAGCAATGACCGTTCTGGTTCTTCATCTTTTCTGAGAAGCCTGAAACTACAGAAACAAAACATGCAAAAGGTAATAAAGACGCGTTACAAAGTAAATGTTTGTAGGTGTTACTAGGCAACCAATGAGATCGTGTGGCTTGTCTGGTTCAACGCTGAACAAGAACTCAATCGACTCACGAGATGCAGAAAGAAGTAAAGACACTTTGATTCTTTCACTTTCTCAATAAGTCATCAAAGGTTTCACCGATCTGGACAGTCACACAAGTTCTTTATTGTTAACAACGTCTGGACAAGTTATACAATGATGCAGACTTTTTCTCACTTTGCCTAAAAATATCAGACATTATATACATTGCCTGCATTTCAAAGACTGCCAGTACGATTAATACACACACACACACACACACACACACACACGTTACCTGTCAGAGCGAAGTCTTCGGCAAACCTCTCTTACTGTCTTTGACTCCACGTTTTGCTGCTGCATCTCTGAAAATAACGTAGAAAACGCGTAAATTAAACGGGAAATGTGTTAAACCAAACATTACTTTTACATTACATTGTACTTTATTTTTCATTCCTTTTATTTAAATTCAAAGCATTGAGTAATGTGTGTTGTGATATTGCTGCTTGACAACCTGGTTTTCAGGGTTAAATATTTAAAACGATATAAAACATCCAGAAAGAATCGTGATCTTTATTCTACGCAAAAAAAATTGTGATTATCATTTTATCCAGAATCGTGCAGCTCTAATATGTGTGTGTGTGTGTGTGATGAAAGCATGTGTGAGCGCATGACGTGCGTATTGTTGGTGAGTGTGTGTGTGTTGGTGTGTGTGTGTGTGTGTGTGTGTGTGTGTACATGTTTGAGCGCATGACGTGCGTATTGTTGGTGAGTGTGTGTGTGTGTGGTGTGTGTGTGTGTGTGGTACATGTTTGAGCGCATGACGTGCGTATGTGTGGTGTGTGTGTGTGTGTGTGTGTGTGTGTGCATGTATTTAAACACACCTTTAAACCTCAACAAGTAGTTTTGCATGTTTGAGGTGAAATAAACCTCCTGCTCACGATTAATCTGGTACATCGTCTCCAGCTCTTCTGAAGTGATGGAGAAATCATATCGACCCTTGTTAAAAAAAAAAAAGGCACACATCAGAAACAGCTCTACCAAATGAAGAAGATGACCTTTAACCTGTTGTCCTCTAATCTTCCTGTTACCTACTAATAGTTCCTCCCTGACCCTTTATACTGTAAACCTACTTTTTCAACATGTTTTTCTAAACAGTTTGGTGAAATTCTAAAGGGCCGAGTCACTGACCTGTTGTCTGTACTCGGTCCAGCCTCCGCTGTCATTCATCCAGTACCAGCCCCAGTCAGAGGCCGGTGGAGGGTCAGTCATGGAAACGACTGTGGACAGGCGGCGGGCGAACGACTGCTCACACACCCTGGAGGTGAAGTCCACCAGCTGGACCCCCGAGCTTCCTTCAGTGATGCTGCAACAGATCAGACACGGTGTGTGAGTGTGTGTGTGTGTGTGTGAGGGCTGGAGATCGGCCGGCGAGCTCAACTCTACAGAGGAACCGGCGATGGACTTTGAAAACCGAAACTTCTTCTCAACCAGCTGCAGTTGGCACTGAACTAACGCTTCCTGTGCTTGTGGCTTCTTCCGTCTGCTCCTGAATCTCCACCTCAACTAAGCACTTGTGTGTTTTCTGGTTGTAGTCATCCCCGCTGTTGTGGGTCGAGGCATTAATGTACGGCAAAATCTTATCCAGCATCTCCAGGGCCTTGGGCACTTTAGCTTTGGACTTGTGCACAAGGTCCTTATCAGATTTGAAGAGGCTTCTAGAAGGTCTAACCAGGGTGGGAATCTGGACTTGTTGTCTTTCAGTTGATAAGGTCGGTTCTGCTGCACTGAGGTCTCTCCACCAGATCCATTCTTCTGGATCTGCAGGACTCGCCGTACGCTTATTCTAACTTTGCTGTCGACGTCTAGCAAACGCTCTTCACTCGCTCTTGGAGCAATAATCCAGCAGTGTTTATATAAATGAACACACCACCGTGGCAACGTTCTGTGAATAGCTCTGTCAACTAACCGCCGCCGTGTCCACCGAGTAACGCAGAACGACACAGAAACACGTCTAACGTGACTGTGACTGTGAAAGCTTTTGAGCGTTAGTTAAATGCGTGAGAGAATAGAAGAGAACAGTCGGTCATCAACGGCGAATGGTTTGGCAGCGTCCTTCAGAGAGAATTATTCACTTTATACTGTACAATTCACTTTTTTAAATGAATCTTGTTTTTTCATTTCATCATGACATGTGTGTAAAAAGTGAACTGAAAATAACATTCAATGTAACATTCAATTCAATGTTCCGCTTTTTAAAATGTGTTACATAAAAAAATTAAAACAAAGCTTCAAAACAGATTAACCGGATTTACATTAAAAAAATATCTGATTTAATTTTTACAAGTTCGGCAGGCTGGATTAAAACATCTAAAGGGCCGCTTGTGGCCCCCGGGCCGTAGTTTGCCCACCCCTGGTGCAAAACACACACACACACACACACAATAACCGGTCCACTTAGATGCACAGATGAACCCACACTGACCTCTGGGAGTAAGGACGGGTCATTCTGCAGCAGAAGCAGCAACAGCTCTGGAATGGGAAGGTCCTGAAGGTCATGCTTCTTCAGAATAATGTGCGCTGCTCAAGTCATGTTTGCAGTTTGGCCTAGGAATCAAAAATATAACTTTGTAATTTGCGTCATAGGTCCAGTTCCTTTTCCACGTCTTTCTGTGCTGCACATAATCACGTAAACAATGAAATAAGATCAACAAAACATTTTAGAAATTTTTCAATCCGGTTTTAAATCCCAGCATAGCACAGAATCAGCACTTTTAAGAGTTTACAATGATATACTCATGACAACTGATGCCGGTGACCCTACAATCCTCGTACTGCTGGATCTCACTGCGGCATTTGATACAGTGGACCACAGTATTTTAATTTCCCGTCTGCAACAGTTAGTGGGCATCCGTGGTGTAGCCCTGAAATGGTTTGAATCTTATCTGGCAGATAGAACTATGTGCGTGAACCTCGGCTGCCATGATTCGTCGACGGCTCCACTACGATATGGCGTACCCCAGGGGTCAATTCTGGGACCTCTGCTTTTTTCATTATATCTTCTTCCGCTGGGTTCAATCCTCAGAAAGCACTGTATCTCATTTCACTGCTATGCTGATGATTGTCAGATTTATTTACCTCTAAGGAAAGATGACTCCACCCCTTTAACCTCGCTGCTGTCTTGCCTCGAAGACATCAAAGACTGGATGAGCTTAAGTTTTTTAAAGTTTAACTCGAAAAAAAACAGAAGTTATAGTGTTTGGTCCGAGTAGTTCTGGGAAGTGCTCCCTAGTGGACCTGGGTTCCTTGACCCAGTTCGAGAAGCAGGTTGTCTCGAATCTGGGATTCAAGATGGACAGCGATCTAAAACTTAACGCCCAAATTAGCTCAGTGGTTAAGTCTAGTTTTTTCCATCTCAGACGCCTGGCAAAAGTGAAGCCTTTTGTGACACAGCAGCATTTTGAGATGCTAATCCATGCCTTCATCACATCACGGCTGGATTATTGTAACGCATTATATATCGGTGTCAGCCAGACTTCACTCGCTCGCCTCCAGCTGATCCAGAACGCAGCGGCCCGTCTTCTGGTTGGCGCGCGCAAACGGGAGCATATTACGCCCATCTTGGCCTCCTTACATTGGCTTCCAGTACACTACAGAGTGCATTTTAAAGTCCTTTTGTTTGTTTTTAAGTCCCTAAATGGCCTAGCCCCTTCGTACCTTACAGAGCTGCTCACTCCCTTTGTTCCGGTCAGATCGCTCAGGTCAGCAAATCAGCTGCTCCTGAGAATTCCTGCATCTAAGCGGAAACTCCGGGGTGACAGGGCCTTCGCCGTGGCTGCACCCACTCTTTGGAACGCCCTCCCACTCTATATTAAACAAGCCCCATCATTACCTGTTTTTAAGTCACATTTAAAAACACATTTTATTCTCTGGCTTTTAATTCTGCTTGAGGTCATGCATGTTTGTCGGGTTTCTTTCTTCCTTATAATTATTCTTAACTCGTGTTTTTATTGATATATCATTTCTGAACTGGCATTGTTTGTGTACAGCACTTTGGTCAACGTGAGTTGTTTAAAGTGCTTTAGAAATAAAGCTGATTTGATTTGATTTGATTACAATACATACATAAACACAGTTTTTTTCTCTTTAACTCTGTCGGTCTATAAATATGTCTATGAGTCAGTCATCTTTGGAAGTGGTGTAAAGTACTTGAGTAAATGGACTTAGTTACTTAAGTAATGTTTGCCTACTTTATACTTATATTCAAATATATAAGCAACTTCTACTCTCTACTTGACCACATTTGTGCATTTGAGACAGTTAAAACTGTGAAAAGCGCCGTACAAATGCTCTGAACTCCAACTTGAAGATTTGTGATTGAGTATCTGTACTCTACTCCACTACATTTGAATGGACACTCCGTTACTTTGTAACGTCATTACTTTGTGATTGCTCGTGATGCGTCGTCATTCTATTTATAGCTAAATAACCTGAACTGATTTGCAGTTGCTCTTTTTCGCACATCTGAGCTTGACTGAGACTTTTTGTTCATTTTGAAACACTGTGGTGTGTACATTTCATTGCTGTATTAGGAAACAAAACTTAAATAAAGAGTTTCTTGTTTTTCACATTTCTTGGTGTTTTTTGAGCCTAAACTCAGTACGAGTAAAATACTCAAGTTCTTTTAAAATTGGATACTTTACGACTATTACTCAAGTCTTCTTGGAACTGGTGAGTAATTAATACAGTAAGGTACTTTTTTTCAGCTACACTTTACACTGCTGCTCTTTAAGTATCTGCTCAATTATCTGTCTGTCTGCCCAATTTATCTACTGTATGTCTGTATGCTATTGAGGGAGAGAGAGAGAGAGAGAGAGAGCAGACACCACGAGACATGGAGAGCTTTTGCTGTTCTGAGTAAAATATGCTCTATTTCGGTAGACTGCACGTAGAAGTCGAGCCCCCTCTCGGATTCTAGAACATGTACTCAGACTCCCATCTTGTTTGAAACTCCCGTTTCTCGGCCCTTTCTCACCTCGGCCCTCACTACTTCCTGGGAGCTCCTCTTGTTCCTCTTCTTCAATCAATTTGGCGGGCCTGATCGAACCTCCTTGCGGGCTGGTTCCGGACACCCCTGTGTTAGGGTTATGATTTGTTGAATTGACATTTAGTTTTATTTCAAGACTCTGTTTGCAAATGCTTAATGTTTGTTGCCCTGATGAGGGACTGCTCTCATTCTTTTGTTTCATCGTCTTCGCCTCATGTCTTTGATGTAGAGTGTGATCTGATGAGGCCAATTGTAAAACCAGCGTTTCAGACCTCATGCTGATTTGTAAAGACACTCTCTTCAATAATCTGATTGGTCACGTGAGGAGTCTGGGTTCCAGGCCTTTTACCTTATTTGGTTTGAAACATGAATCTCTTTGTTTTGTGAATCAGCATAAATGAAGTTACAGGTCAGTCTTTTCAGCAGAGTAAGAGAGTCAGAGGGTAAAGGAGTGAGCAGAGGAGAACAGAGACGAGTGTGAAGTGTGAGCTAGTGAGGAGTGAGTTGGTCAGGAAGCTGAGAAGATTGACCGCCACTCTTGTTTGAAACCTGAAGAAATGGTCTTGTGTCTATTTCTTTACGTTAGAAATCCTGAATTCACTGGGAAGAACTGAGGCTAAGAGATCGTCTAGAGACCCGATCATCACACAAGGTTGCGACGGCTTTGGATCCACGTTTTGAAGACCTGATCCGCCTGATCCGAGCAGAGAGGAAGCCAGTGTTGGACTTGGACTCGGAGTCAGAAGACGACGCTCTGGAGCGATGCCGTCTACAGCACATCTGGATCAGTGTACCTCGGGACTCCTGCCACAAACGTCCCGTGCGAGAGACTTTTTTTTTTTTTCTCTCTGGCCATTTTGTCACCGGACAGTGTGAACAGACTGGTCTGCCTGAGTGACTGTGTGACAGTAGATCAGTGTGCAAGAAGACGAGCTTCTGTTCCTCATTTGTTCCATTAAAACATTTAATTCTGTTACATAATACTCTCTGTTAGTTCCTTTCCTTTCTATCTCTCCATCACTCACACACTCTGTATCTCAATCCTTTTCCCCTCCGTTTCTCCATCTTTGTCTCTTTTACTCTCTCTCTCTCTTTCTCTCTGTCCCTTATTTTCTTTTTTTATTCTATATCTATATTTGTCACCTTTCTCTTTCTTTCTCTCTCCATCACTCACACACTATGCCCATTTCCCCCCCTCTGTTTCCCCATCTTTGTCTCTTACTTTCTCTTATTTTCTTCATTTTTTCTTTATCAGTGTTTGGTTTGTCATCTCTCTCTGTCTCTCTCTGTCTCTGTCCCCTCTATCTCTATCTTTCTCTTTTCGCTCTCTGTCCCTCTATCTCTATCTCTTTTTTCACTCTTTTTCTCCCTTCGTCTATCTTTCTTTCTCCCTTTGTCTCTCTTTCTCTTAACCTTCTGACTCACTTATTCTCTTATAATCTTGTGTATCGTCTCTCTCTCTCTCTCTCTCTCTCTCTCTCTCTCTCTCTCTCTCTCTCTCTCTCTCTCTCTCCATCACTCACACACTCTGTATCTCAATCCTTTTCCCCTCTGTTTCCCCATCTTTGTCTCTTTTACTTTCTCTCTCTCTCCCTTATTTTCTTTTTTATTCTATATCTGTATTTGTTGTCTCTTTCTCTCTCTGTTATTAGGACGATCTCATCTGGGTTAGTGCTGTGTGATATTTTAATTATTTAATACTTCCTATTAGATCAGCGGGGGGCATTTCTGTGTTCTGGGGGTCCACAAGATTTCAGTATCTTTGCAATTTGCAGTATTTCTGTGCAAAGAAAAAATTTAATTACAATACACTTAATTATTAAACACTTAATTGATAAATTATATACCGTGCGTGAGTAATAAACAGTTATAATAATATATAATAAAATGAATATATAATAATATGTATAATAAAATATAGTACTAATATTAACAATAACAACACTACCAACAACATCAATAATAGTATTATTGTTATTATTATTATTACTCTTATTATTATTATTATTATTATATACAGTGCATGAGTAATAGATCGTTATAGTTACGGTATAATACATCGAATTAGAAAAAAATATTCAAATTAAATACCATTTAATTTATTTTAAAAATCGTGCATGTCAATAAAAATGCTAAGAAAGAAAAAAGATTTCCCATGTTAAAAACGTTAGGAACACGTTTGAATTTTAACGCCATTCTTTTTCTGACCACTAGAGGTCCCACACGGCAAAGGAAAAAAGGTAACCGCTATTTCAGGAAGCATCGCGAGAATTCCGTGACGTCAACTTCCGGGAACAATTGTTTGGCTAATGGCGGACCGTCAAATCTAAGCAACGGACGCATAAACTTATCATTTTAGCCGGGAAAGGGAGATCAACAGCCGCGGAACTTCTGTAATAAAAGCCAAGGGTAAGAATATGCACCACGTTCTAACGAAACCGCTCATCGATGAGCAAACTGATCCCGGACAAGCGTGAAAGCTAGTTTGTTAGCGAGCTGTAAGTTTAGCCGGTTAGCTGCGGTGCTCGGGAAGAAGTTCCTACACAGATTTCACGGCATCAGTCTGGAAACCTCGAGTTTTCTCTCGCCCATCCACTGCCGGATGTTGTGAACTTCACTTCGATCCGTCGGTCGTTACAGTTGTGGAGCAGTGAGTTTGTGTGAAGTCGTTTGTGTGTTTGACACTTTGGCTCCGCTCGGGAAGTGACGTCATCAGCTGTTTGTGCTGATGCTGAGGCGCATCTCCGTCTCTGCTGCCGACAATTATGCTTTTCATAACGATTCGTGGACGAAACGTGTTGATTAAGTGCGTTTTACACGTGATTTGTTTAGTCGGTTGAGTTGAGTTGAGTTTCGTGCGTGTTTTCTTCTGTGTAGGTGGACGACTGGACCGAACCATCAGCTGTTCGATGTGTCCAGAAGACGAGACGGACTCATGTGTGTGAGTAACGCCGGGGGAAGGTGAGTTCTGAGCTGATCTCGCTATTTATGTGTTGGTGTAGAATCTACATACGGCCCGCGGGCCAGAACCGGCCCCCGAGGAGGTTTCATCAGGCCCGCAGAATCATTTGAAAGTGGCGATTAAAAAGCAGTTTTACGTTTCAAAGCAGTGTAGTAAAGAGTGTAGACGTTTCAAAGAAAAATGGAGCACGTCCTATTGATTTACAGAGATATTTCCAAGGAAATATGAGGTAATTCGTGGAATGTTTTGAAGAAGGACAGTTCATTAAATTTCAATATGTTCAAATTTATATGTTCAATATGTCCATTAAGAGTGAAATTTAGGTGTAAATCAATACAACTAACTGGTGTTTTGAAGAGAGTATTGTGTGAAATAAATATTAATATATATTTTTTTTATTTTTTGTTGTTTTTCTCTTTTACTGAGCGTAAAAACTTTTCTGTGCGATTTTGGGGGGTTCTGAGGAACAGTTTAGTGAAACTATTTTGCAGATCCTTTATTTCACTTCATTAGCCCAAATGAATTAAATAAAGAAAGAAAGTGAAGCGAGTTTGTCGATATGGCCATTGAGAACACAGAAATGCTTAGGAAAATGCACAAGGAACATTAAATACATTTTTTTTCTGATGTTTCCCTTATTTCTACCACGGAGTTATGTTGTTTACTGCGACTGAAAGTAGTTTAACCTGTTTCAGTTTCACTGTGACCTCCAGTGATGAAGCTTTAGTGATTCGTGTGTGTTCCTGTCAGCCCAGAGTCTGAACAACCACGGACAATGGACATTTTTCCCATAATTTTTGAACACCGATAAATAATGGACATTTTTTTTCTTTAAAGACTATTTTCCCCCCTTATTCGCTTAGAGACTTTGCGTTTGTTTCAAACTGAGAAAAGCACTATATAAGTGAACTTGAACTTCCCTCTGAATCCTCAAGCAGGATTCGTGTCCTCGTGTGTGAAAGACTGACTCCTGTTTTCCTGTTTGTCTTATTACGAGGACAGAAGGATAAAGTTCACGGCAGCTCGCTAAGGTTATTTAAAGGACGTGCCATGTTTTGGTCACATGTTCCATCTCCTGGCCTTCCATGTTGAGCATTTTTGTGCCCGTGGCTGAGAAGCGAAGATCCTCCAGAACAATCTTCAGCCTTGCAACTTGTGATCCAGTCAAATTTAGAAGCTGCTTTTAACGAAAAGTTCTGCATGTTGGGGAGAAAAAAACCCGATATTATATAAATATAGCAAATATAGCAAGAATGTACACCGTGGTGATCTGATCTCGGTTCTTCCTGTCAAGTTGCCATAGCGATGTGGAGCCGCTTGCAGAGTGAAGCCGATCCACCGATCGCTGGCTCTTCTCAGGACAGCAGGAGAGGTTAGCCACGCCCCCTCACCTGTAACATCTGTACAAACATCTGTAAGCTGTGTTTCTCTCAGCAGAGATCTCCCAAGCCTGGAATAGCTTAAACCAGACCAAAGCTGCTGTGAGTATCAGTGAATGTGTTCAATAAGAATGGATTTTGTGTTTATACACACACACACACACTCACACACACACTGAATTGTGTTTTCTTTAAAAAAAAAAAAAACGCTTTTAGTTTGGATTCCAGCATCTGACTATGAATTATGTCTTGAATTATGAGTTATAATTCATAATTCATAATAATATAATTATATGATTATATAAATATGTTGTTTAATGGATACATTTAAACCATATTGATTGTTAATATTGAGATGTTCTGATTATGAATGTGGTAAACTCCTCCCCCTCTCCCAGCAGCTGTCAATCACATTCTCACCAGCCAATCAGAGTAAGAGAACACGTGAAACCAAACTAAATCCAAAGAAAGAAAAACAAATGAAGAATCTGAAGCGGAAAAAAAGGGTTTTAAACGAAAACACGAAGATGAAAAAAAACGAACGTAATTGCAAGCGAAAAGTAAAAAAAACAAACGCATTTTTGTTCGTTTATTAGACATTTCCGGCACAAATTTGTATTTATTATGTATTATGAATCATAATTCTTCTACTAATGATTGTAATAGTGCCGTGAGCTTGAGCCGAGTGTGTCTGCCCTCAGCTGCGGCACATTGAGAACCGTCTGCAGGCGACGCCGGGCGGGGCAGTGCGTCTGGAGCTGCTTCAGGACGCCAAGAAAACCACCGTCGACAGGCGCAAGCGGAACTGCAGAGGTGAGACAGAAACACACCGGGAACGTTTGCTGTCAGACATTTCATTACCTGAAAAAGGATTTAATATTACCCAGAACACGACACTCGGCAAATCTCATACAGCAAACATCAAACTAAATTATTAGCCCCGCCTACAAAACAATCATTGTTTGATAAGTATTTCAAAAGTGCTTTTAAACAGAGCTGATCATTTTGTCATCAACCGTACATAATACTGTACCTTGGTATGTTTATTGTCATCACTATTATTTAAAAGTGGATTTTTTTTTCCATAGAAATAGTGGAAGTTTAAAGCAAAGAGTACTATGTGTTTTTGCTGTTTGACAACCTGATTTTCAGAGTCAAAAAAGTCAAAAAAAAAAAAAACCCAATATCCATATTTGTGAAAGAATCATGAGAAAAAAAAAATTGTGATTCTAATTTTATTCAGAATATGTGCAGCTCTAACTGATAGTGGTTATTACAGTATTCCTAATTCCTGCCATCAATAACCGATACAATATTTAATGTCTCATCTGAAACCAACAGGGTTTCTACAGGTTCTTGAAATCCTTCAAAATGAAAAAAATATTAGTAATAGATATAAGGCTAATTTCAAACTGCCCCAGATCAGATGAGCGTGAATCTGACTCTGATCTTTAACTCTCGAACAGTAAAGTGATGAAATGATTTCTAGTCATTTGTTCTTTTGTTTTAAATTGACTGTACATGTCCAGTTACTATTACAAAGCACAACTTTGTTTTCGCATAACATCTCATTAAATATGAGTAAAATTGCAAAGTTTCATTTTGGTTGTATTTGGGCGGAGCTTTAATAAATAATTTACCACATCTGTGTAGCGCTAGAAAATCTTGAACACGGACGGTGAAAGTCTTGACTTTGAAAGTGGTGAATTTGACTTTTCAGAAACTGTAGGAACCCTGAACCAATTCCTGTTCCGATCCATTTCCCCGTTGGTCTGTTTCAGATGCGAATCATGTGGAACAAAGTGGATCCAAGTCCAGATCCCGGAGTCGCCGCAGTTCTGACAAGACGTCCCGCAGTCCCTTGAGGAACAGCAGTCTGGACCACAACGCCCAGAAACCCAGCTGTGTGGAGCCCAGAGAGCCGCTCGCTTCCTTCAGGTACAAGCTACTGGTTTACTGATCATAACCAGTGCTTAGAGCTGCAAAACCGCTCAAAAGTTTGGGGTCAAATCTTCAGTTTGGTGGCAGTTTCTCGCATGGATTAGCCTTCGTTTCTCAGAACAAGGACAGACTGACGCGTTTCAGTGACAGAGTTCTGTATTTCTGGTCATATTGAGTGTTTCGTTGAGCCACAAATGTGACGCTCCAGATTGTCAAGCTGCTGAGAGGAAGGTCAGTTTTAGTTTCTTTAACCAGCTAAACAGTTTCCAGCAGCGCTGACATGATCAAACGAGGCTTTTACAATCATCCATTATCCTTCTGACGCCATTAGCAAACACATTGTTAAATTAAAACACTGGAGTGACAGTTGCTGGAAATGTTCCTCTATACACTTGTCTAGATATTGCACCAAAAACCCGACATTTACAGCTAGAATAGTTATTGACCACATTAGCAGTGTATGGAGTGTATTTATGATTAGGTTAAAGTTATTTTCATTGACACAAGTTTTCACTTTCAAAAATAAGCAAATTTCAAGGGACCCCAGACTTTTGAACGATAGTGTGTTTGTTAGACAAAATAAAAACACATTTAATTTACTTAAAAAAAAATCTCTAGAAATAAAATTCAAAGATAAGGACATTTCAAGTGACCCCAAACTTGTGAACAGAAATGTGTTGGTTAGACCAAATAAAAGAGCTTTGTCCTTTTTCTTTTTAAAAACAAAAAAAATATTGCACTCTTTTACTTTTAGAGCTCCTACCAAACTCTGTTTTTTTTTTTAAATTTCAACTTTGAAATAAATCTTTTAAGTTGAGTATTTCTTATGGAAAATTTTTATAAGAGAAAGCAGTTTCATTTATCTATGCACTTTATTTTCTCGAGATTCCTCATTCAGACAAATGTATTTATTTTCTTAATGAAAAAAGCAAAAAAGGCCCGAACATGAATCCAAAATGGTATTGATACTTTTTTTTTTTTTCTCCGGTATCGTTTTGAAGTTGCTATTTCCAGCATCGTGACAACACTTCTGTTATATAGGGATGCCTCTCCTCACCCCGTGGTCCATGCCAACTCTCACCCCGATGCAGAGGTGGGCATCTCACAGCCCTCGTCTTCAGACTTGGTTCCGCCTCATCCAGACTCTCGGACCCGAGTCGCGCGGCTTGCAGAGACGGAGAGCACGTCCTCCGCCGCGCCCGTACGCTACCTCAACGACTTCACGCTTCACCAGCCTGACCAGGACGCCTCGGGGTCAGAGGTCAGGCCCAGGCTCCTGACCCCCGGCCCGCAGCATTCAGACGCATCCCAGCCGACTGAGAGGAAAGACCTGGAGGAGGCGGAGGAGCGGCCTGTGGGCATCGGCTCGGCGGGACACACCACCACTGTGAAAGTTCGGAGCGTGGCCCGCGCCCCTCCAGCGCCCGTTTATAAAGGTGTCGGGTCGCTTGTTCTGTGCGGGTCCACCAGCAGATGCTCACACGATGCTCCTGCTCTTGTTCTCCAGGCTTCAGCTGTAATAACAGAAGCGTCAGAACATCTAAAGCTGTAGGGAGCGTCTGGGAAGAGCAAGAGTTCCAGAAGTACAGCAGGGAAGTCTACAGAGACCTGACTCAGCAGCTCACCGGTACGCCGTGTGTCATCTTCTAACGCCGCATTCAACCACTGTCTTATTTCCTGTCACATCTTTCTTTTTTATACTGTTATTAATTTATCGGTTTAATTTATCGTATCTTTCAGTGCATTTTTGCCAGACAGGTAGTGAGTAAAATAGCATATCATACGCAAAAGCATATCAGTTTGGTACTTTGTGGAAGTGTAGAGAAGAGTAGAGAACCGGCCAACCATTAAAGATCCATGTCTGAGATTTTACTGATAATAGTTCAGACGAGGTGGATCCCTCAGACGTGTTGATCTGGAAATGCTTCTGCCTGGTGAAAAGATCTAAAACATGTTCCTTCCTTCACAGGCGGAAGCTCCAAAGCCAAACTCAGGCCTGCAGAACCAGCTCGAGTGAAAGAGAAGAAACTATCCAAGCTGGTGAGGAAGGTCCACAGATCCTCATCTGCCCCCGACTCCAGTCCCAAACCAGGTCTGACTTCATCAATCACTCGCTTTTATTAACACACGCTAGTGCTGGACGCTAAACACGGCCTGTCTCTCCCTCTGTCCTTCTCTCTCTCTCTTTCTCTCTCTCTGTCCTCTCTCTCTCACTCTCTTCTCTCTCTCACTCTCTCTCTTTTTCTCTCTCTCACTCTCTCTTTCTCTCTCTCTCTCTCTCTCTCTCTCTCTCTCTCTCTCTCTCTCACACTCTATTTCTCTCCGTCTCTCTGTCTGACTCTCTCTCTATTTCTCTCTCTCTCTCTCTCTCTCTCTCTCACTCAATTTCTCTCTGTCTCTCTCTTTCTGTCTCTCTATTTCTCTCTCTCTCTCTATCTGTCTCAGTCCGTCTCTCTCTGTCTCTCTCTTTCTGTCTCTCTATTTCTCTCTCTCTCTATCTATCTCTGTCCGTCTCTCTCTGTCTGTCTCTCTCTGTCTGTGTGTGTGTCTTTCTCTCTTTCTCAACGTTTAAGACACACTGTGTTATGCGTATCATGTGTTTCCCCCTGCATCTAATTTCTTACTTTAAATAAAGTTACAATACAAATTTTGTGTACAAATAATGTAATTAAGGTCTTCTAAAATGTAATGCCCTCAGTTCCGTGATTTAATAGCGATAGCAGAGTCTTTCACTCTTCAGAAAGCGTCGTGTGTTGCTCTCTCTCCACCAGCACCAGCTCAGACTCTTATCCCCTCAGACATTCCTAGCATGTGTAGCACGCAGATTAGCCGCATTGTTCCCGCCTCACCGCCACAGGAATGCCCCGCCTCTGCTCCGCCTCCGCCCCGCCTCCACCGCCGTGTCACAGCAGGACGCAGAAGTGGAACCCGACCCGCAGTGTTCGTCACGCCGGCTACAAACATGCAATTGCGGTGGAAACATTTGAACTGTTTGTCTGTTTGAAACGTATACTTTTGGAAAACTATCGTAGGTAAAAGTTACAAATGACGGCGACTCTATTCACCATCAACGCCTCTTGTGCCTGTAACCTGTAGCTGCTGTTGGTATTGAAACCTTTTTTTTTTTTTTTTTTTTTAGTTAAAATTAAATCAATTTTTCCCAAAGCACTTTTACAAGAACATGCTAAATAAATAAAAAACAAAACATGAGAAAGAAACCCAAACATTACTCAAACCGCCACCGTGCACTTTATTTCAAAATCGTTTTATTAATTTTTCTTTTTATTTTTTAATAGGTTTTTTTAAATGTATATAAAATATTTTCTTCAGATTTTCTGAATTTTTGTAAATTTATATTAAATATTTTCTTTAGAATTCCGAATGAAATGTTCAAGACATTTTCAAAAATGCTTGTTAGTTGTACTTCAAATTCAAATGTTATTATATGTAATTATAAAAATATAATTATAAGAAAAGTATTCTGATTAATTCCTACACAAGTAGTAATAGACACTTGCTGGAAGTATAAAAAAAAATAAAAACCCCAATCACCTGTTTAGTAGTGTGCGTGAGTGTGTGCGCACAAATAAAAAAAAAATGAACATATTTTGAGATTAAAAATAGTTTGTAAATTACTTTAGTCAGTAATGTTTCATTCATTTGTTGTAGCAATGTTTTACTAAGCAGTTATGTTTTAATTATGCTTTTAAACGAGCAGCTCGTCTGAGTTTCTGTTGATGTGTAGATCCCTGCTGATGAATCCTGGGAGCGCGTGTGTATTTATTCACGGCGTCTGCATTTCCTGTCTGTGCAGTGATCAACACGTCGGCCTGGCGCGAGGGGCAGAAGCTGATAAAGATGGTGCTGGGACCCCCACACACCCCACGGCCCGACCCCGGAGCTCAGAGCGCAGAGACGCCCACTAAACCCGGTGAGAGCTGCGGATCTGAAATAATATCGAATATTTTTTTTAACCATGTTTTGTTTGCAATAGCATTTACTCTGAATTGCACAGCCATCAACAAAACTGCACTTCAATGTCACATTTGCACTGATGGCATCAATGCAATCTTCACAATGTGTAATTTACTTTAACGTTCCCAGTGTATGAGTAAATTAGCTTGAAATGCTCCCACACTTCTGCCGTTTTCTGTGGATTTCATCCTCCTCTCCTCCATTCTCCGTCATTGTTCTCCGTAAACAAACTTTGCTCCGATTTGCCCGAGAACATGCGCACTTTCTCTTCCTGGTCTGTGTGGAAACGACAAGCTCTGCGCGTTTCGGGTAGTTTTTTTTGATACATTGCACTGATTAAACGATTCATCGAAGCTACAAATTAGAAATCGAAGCATTTTTATAATCGAATTAATCGAGGAATCGTTGCAGCCCTAATTATCTGTGCACACGTTTATTAATGTACTCGTGATTAGCCTTATGTAGAAAACTAGTGTCTTAAGTCAGCGGATCCAACCTTTTTATCATCGCGGACGTGGGTTTTTTCATTAGCATGCCAGAGGAGACTGGCACCAGAGAGTCGGGTTCTCCCTAGGTTTATTTCCTCTCACCCTGCGTTTTTTTTTTTTTTTTTTT
>CM051498.1:27645507-27660280 GCA_028031935.1 Paedocypris micromegethes | reverse complement strand
CCCCAAATTGTTTTTAAACTTTAGCAAAAAAGTATTAACCCTTTACTGCTGGCTACCAGAAGGTGAACTTTAAACATTTTTTTTTTCGATTCAACGTAATATTTCTAATATTAAAAAAATGAAAAAAAAAAATTATAATTTTAAATGTTATTTCAAACGTATCACCAGAAGATACATTGTGTAATAAAGGAAGGGGTTAAAATTTCAATCACAAAAATGTACCACGCAACATTCAAGCAACCCACCAGACGACCCTTCTCTTAGAAATTTGAGCAAAAATGTTACTGTTCTCCCCCCTAGACCTCAAAAACTAGTTTTTTTTTTATAAAAATCTGAAAAAGTCAATTTTTTTTATTTGAAGCGGCTCCTCTAGTTGTCACTGATGTAGAAAAGCAATGGAGCAGATCATTGCTGCCACCTGGTGATCAAATCATGTATTACAGGTGTATGTTTGAATTGATCAGGTTTTAATTTAAATTTAAGGCCCTGTAATCTGACAACAAACAAAGCGTACCAAAATTGATACAGAACGCAGTAAAGGGTTAAATAATGAAATTGGGTGGTTTACAATATGTGGATCCCTACTCAGCTGTTGTTTCCCGCAGGTCCTGCTCCTCGTGTCAGCTCCGCTCCTCCTCCCAGACCCACCAGCAGCACCAGAACCTCCGGTCATCAGGAGGAGATGCTCTCGGCCAACATCCGCAGCATCCTGGACGACCTTCAGATGGACCGCGGCTCCCAGCAGGCCTCAGGAGCCCGGAAGTCTCGCAGCACCAGTCCGGCCCAGACCTCCAGGAGAAGGGAAGCTCCTGTCAGCGCGGCCCAGAAGAAGCGGCACTACGACGCGGAGGCGGTGAGGCTGTACATCAGCCAGAAGCAGGAGGAGAGGAGGAGGCAGCAGGCGGAGGAGCGGCGGGCTCAGAGAGAGGAGGAGGAGAAGAAGAGCAAGCGTCTGCAGGAGCTGTACCGGAGGCAGCGAGCCGGGGCCGTGAAGGAAGCCCCCATCCAGAAGCAGCTCCAGGAGACCTACACCAGACTCTTGCTGGAGCAGTCTCAGCTCAGAGAAGACCTCAGCATCACGCATCAGGTGATACGAGCCGCTGCTCCGGGTTTGTGTGTGTCACTTCACTGGACAGTTAAATACATGTGAATACTGTTCATTTTCTTACTCCTATTGACATACGGACTGTTTAAAAAAAAAAAAAAAAAAAAAAAAAAAGGCTCTAGATTTATTTAGCATTTTTGTTCTTTGTATTTTTTTTTTTTTTTTTTTTCTGTCTTCTAAGATTCTCCCAGTTTGATTTCATTGATTTGATTGATTGATGGATGGATGGATAGATGATAGATAGACAGATAGAGAGATTGGTAGATGGATAAACAGACAAATAGATAGATCGATAGATTGAGAGCTTGATTAAAAAAAACCTTTATTGATCTCCCAAGGGAAAAATTCAGATGTCTGGCAGCAAACACATACAAATGCCCAAACAAACTCAATAAATCAACAAACACTAATAACAAAAAAATTTAATAATTATTACAATCAATTTGAAAAACTCTTCTCTCCCCTAGACCTCCAGGTTTTGATGAAAATGGGATAAATCGATTTTTCCAACTTTGAAGCGGCTCCTTTAGTGGTCTCTGCTGTGGAAAAGCAATGGAACTGTTAATTGCTGGCCATTGATTGCCACCTGGTGATCAATTTATGTATTACAAGTGTATTTTTTTAATTAAAAAAAAAAGTTTTTAGATCTGTAATTTGAAACAAGTCTATCACCAGAGATACAAGAATAATTAAACTGTTACCTCTTATTTCCAACTCTTTTACAGTAAAAAAAAAAATGTAAAAATATACAAAATATTTACAAAGACGCATGATTCTTTGTTGTCGTTTGCAAACTTGGCCATTAAAGCTGATATCCCGATTCATGTGTAAAAAATCCTTTCTGTTAAGATACATTTTCTAGGTTAAACATCTACTCAAAAACACACTTTTTGTTTAAACGAAACGGAACAGAACAAAGAAACCAAAAAAACAACTTGTTTTTTCCGGGTTTGTGTTGGTCAACTGACATTAACTATTGATTTGTCAAAGTCTGTTGTGTTCAGACGTTGTGTGTTGGTTTGCTGTTGCGTTGCAGGTGAGACCCGTGTACCAGCCGTCTGGAGAGTCTGATAAAGAGAACAAGAGACACGAGCGTCCTCACAGTGCCACCTCCAGCAGCGATAGATCCTTCACCGAGCAGCGCCACACGTCCTTCTCAAGGTAAAACTCTCGTAAATATAAGCCCTCAGGCTTCTGTAGATTTAGTCAGGGACAATCACAAAAAAACGGAAATGCGTGTGCGTCTATATAATGTTAAACAATGGTGTGTAGACAGACGTGCTACAGTAGAAGCTTTTATTAGCTCAATAACTGAAATAAAGACACATTAGACACGCCGCCACACTTAACACACACTAAATAACACTGGAAGACGTAAGATTACACTAAATACTGTACAATCGTTTTTAAAAATATTTTTTACAAACCACGGCCGCTTAGCTTAGCTCGACCGGCTTCAAACGAGTCCAATGTGTCATGTAGAAAGAGTCAGAAAGAAGAACACGAGCAAGAAGTAAAAAATATTAATCCAAGGAACAGACACAATCAAAACGCTGGGTCGCTGCACAATGGAGAATAATCCTTCACATGACATCAGATAAAACTTTGCTAAAAATGTGTTGGCAGATGTGTAATTCCTTAAAATAACTACTTTGTTTATAAAAAAAAAAAAAAAAAAGTATGGTCTACTAAAGCATATTTTTTTTTATTTATTTTTCATTCAATTTTTCTTTTTTGCACTAAAGCATTTTTTTTTGTCCAACTTTCCCCCAACATGGTCATGTTTCATTTTGATAGTGTTTGGGCATAGTTTTAAAAATAAAGTTTACCACAACTGTATGGTGCTGGAAAAGCTGGAACATGGACCTTTTCTGAATTTTTTCTTTCAGAAAGTGTAGGAACCCGGAAAATAATTTGTTCTTTTTTTTTTTTTTTTTTTTGCAATTTCAGCAAACCAGCAAATTTTGCAGGAAATTTATGGTGACTTTCCATAAAAGTTATAGTGTTTTATTGAATTTGAACTTGGAATAAAATGTGACGATTCGCTTGTTCTGTTTGTCGCTGTAGTCCACTACCATCTTCTGCGTTCTTCAGGGGCGACGTGGGATTTGCAGGAGCCGACTGGCCTCAGACTGACCCACGCCTTTCCACCGGATCCAGAGGTTCTCGGGCGCCCTCTTCTGGCCACATCCTATCTCGCTTAATAGAACACGACCCAGAACCTTCATCAGCTCCGGACCGCGATTCCCAACCAGCCCTGGTCCCACTTCCTGAAGAAGCCATGATCAAAATGAGCCGCATCGAAGCTCTGAGGGCCACGGCGGCTTCTCTGTCCTGCCGCGTGGAGAGCGAGGCGCGCAGACTGGCCGCAGCGGGACGTCCCGTGGAGTCCATCAGTGGTCCAGTCAGTCATAAGAAACCAGCCGCACCCGTCACACAGAATCAGGTGGAGTTGGTGGAGAAGCTTCAGGAGCTTCTGGCTGCAGGACAAGCCACACACACCTGCGCTCAAGCGCCTGGAGACACGCACCAAGCCTCCTCTTTATCTCATGAAGCTCAGGAGGAGCTGAGTGATGGCTCCATCAGCGAGGGTCTTCTGAGTGAGGACAGTGCTTCTGACCAGGAGCTCCAGGAGCTTCAGGAGCTGCCCCGCTCCAGTGGAAGGCTGATCACCGCGGGATTCGCTCCAGACACACTGGCACGCTTCCAGAAGGAGGCCGAGAAGCACAAGCCCTTCTCTCCAGCCGCTCCACCACGGGACGCCCACGGAGCCTGGGAAGAGCTGGCCAAAGGAAGTCCGCACAGCGCCATCAACATCTTCATAAAGAACATGCAAGGTTTCGTGAAGGGTGAGAGTTCTGAAAAATCATCGGTTCGTGTTCATGACGTGTAAAATGGGGTTTAGAACTTGAATTGGTAAGGGACACCTGGATTAACCCTAAATTAACCACTATTGAGGAGCATCAATAATGTTTGCGGGTCAATTTGACCCCGGGGACTTTTATTTACCAAAAAGTTCCCCAAAATTCAGTTTGTGTGTGTGTGTGTGTGTGTGTGTTTTATGTCTCATTGTTGCAAAAAAACAAAGGGTATTTGATCTTTCCGACTCCTTGTAGCTTCATTTTGTCTGAAGAGTCAAATTGACCCGCAAATTATCGTTGTAACATGAAATTTGAAACATTTTGTGTTTATATGTAATTACACTGAAACTTCTCCTGCTGACTTAGTTAAAGTACTTTGAAGTATTTTTAAACGTTTAACACGGGTCAATTTGACCTGAACAGTATCTTTGTAACAATAACATGTCGCTTTTAATATGATATTTTTTATGATGTATTTTTTTTTTATATGATAATTACACCAAATAAGCCAAGCAGGAGAAGTTTCAAAGTGAAAACAATACTTTTCAGGAGTAATTTTGAAAATGGCTCAATTGGACCCGAACTGCCAAACGAATGTGCAATTGATTTATATTTTTGTGTATTTAGACGTTAGATTTCACTAATTGACGTTCTAAAGATCATATCTGAAGCATCTGATAAGGTGTTTCAGAGAGAGAAGGCAAGGCGTGTCTGGCTCTTGGCTCCGTGGACGGTGTGGTCTACGAGGACGACTTTAACTCGTGTGGTAGTAGCAGATCAGCGTCCAGAAGGAGTTTCAGCAGACGCGGGTAAATCTGGCCTTACATTCGCAAACGTTTATTTCTTCCTGCTGCAGCTGTCATGTCAGCCATTGGCCTGAAGAGGTCAGTGTTGCCACATTTAAATCATTTCTTTGCAGTAAGAGCCACGGACCCTTTAGTCCCCCGGTGGAGATGCTGAGTGGAAGATCTGCGGGCTTTGATAAGGATGAAGAGCGATCTCAGCGCTCACAAACCCTCACACACCGCTCTCTCACACTCGCTCTGCTCCGCCGGCAAAATAGGTCAGAACTTTAACACTAAAAAAGGTGTCGACGTCCTACGACTGTCTTAATGGTGTTTTTTTTATATATATATATATATATATATATATATATTAGGGATGGGCAAAGATCAAAAGTCTTGATCTAGATTAATCTCACTATTCTCTAAGAATTTATCTGCATTCATCTATACTTAATATTTTTTTTTTTTTTTTTTTTTTTTTTTTTTTTTTGGAATAAATGACGAACAAAATCTCGTATTTTTTGCAAAATGATTTATTTATTTTTTATTATTGTCAAACAGTCACTCCGTGGCCTTCCACCAGTCACTAAGGCAGACCAATCTGTTTACGTTTTCCGGTGACAAATTGGCTCTCCTTCTCTGAACAATATGGCCCGCCAGAGAAAAAAGTCTCTCGCACGGGACGTTTGTGGCAGGAGTTCCGAGGTACTTGCGGGCGACTTCGGCCACGCGACGAAATGCGGCCGCGTTTGAAAGCCACCATTTCAGAGGACACTGATCCAGATCAGCAGCAGGCTCTAGACGGTATCGCTCCAGAGTATTGTCCTCCGGGATGTCTTCTGACTCCGAGTCCGAGTCTGACCGTGTGAGCAGCAGGGCTAATTTGTGCCTGGACTCGGGGGACTTCTCCACGGGTGTTGGCGGAGCTGGTTCTTTCTCCTTCACTAGTTCTCTTAGCCTCGCCCACACTGGCTTCCTCTCGGCCCGACTCAGGCATCTTAGGTCTTTGAAACGTGGATCCAAAGCCGTCGCAACCTTGGGTGAATAAACGAGAAGTGAGGAAAAGTGAGAAAAGTACACATCTTCAATGGATGCACTGGTCCGTTTCTAAGAACCTTGAGCCACTCCAGGTTCAAGTTCTCAACCCGCTCGGTCAGGTCCTTGAGGAAGGCAGCTTTGAACCGACCGATGTAGGCGGGATCGTCGTCCGAGATTTCCATGGTGCGCTGAAGGTGGCACAGGGTGGGTAGTGCCACAGAGCAGGAGACGTACTTATCTCCACCGAGGAGCTCAGTGACGTACCTAGAGGCAGACAGAAGCAGAGCCTTGGTTAACGACCCGCTGGTCCGCGTGGCTTTTACGCGGAGCATACCTGCAAGGCTCCAACACTGCTTCCAGCCTGGACAGTCTCTCGTAGTCGGCGCTCGTCGGGAGGGTCAGGCAGTGCTTCTGTTGAGATAGTGTTGCATGGAGCGCTTCCCTGTTACGGAGCACTCGCCTTATCATCTCTAGCGTCGAGTTCCACCGCGTTGCAACGTCTTGCACGAGGGACTCCTGGTCCTGCCCGAGCGAGGCTTGCTGGAGGTTCAGCTCATCCGAGTTGGCCGGACTGTGCCTGAAATGTCCCACAACTTTACGGACTCTAGTCAGTGCAGCCTCGAATCCACCTTCCCGGAGGGCGATGACCACAGCCCTCTGCACGACGTGCGCAACGCAGGGGATGTGCTCGAAGGGCAGTAGCCTCCCCGCGGCTACCATACTCGGAGCGCTGTCCGTGCCAATGGTGCTGATTTTTTCAACGATCTCCCAGTCTTTGGCCACGTCCATGAACTGTTTGGCGCACGCTTCGGCAAAGTGACGCTCCTCGGTCTTCATCACGCCTAATGAACAGACAATCGGTGATATTGTCAAACTGGAGAAAAAAAGAGAAAAAAAAAAAAAAAAAAAAATTTTATTTTTTTTATTTTTTTATTTTTTTATTTAAACAACACTGAACCTGACTCACCTAATGTGAAAGAATGAAGTTCCCAGCCGGAGTCGATCAGGTGTGCAGTCACGCCGAGGTAGTTGTCGTTGCTTATGGAGGTCCAGTGGTCGCCGGAAAGCGCGACCCAACGTACCCCCGCGAGCGTCGCGGCTTTGGTGACTCTCTCGGCCGCATGCTGGTCGTGAATTCTCCTCATGATGGTCCGCCTGGACGGTAGCTTGTAAGTGGGGTCGCCCGTGGCCACCTGGACAAGACGCTGGAGGCAGCCGTCTTCCACCACGCTTATGGGCCGGCAGCTGGTGGATATCCACCGGGCCAAAAGCTCCGTTAGCTGGGCAGAAAGAGCTGCACTGACCGGCCTCGCTTGAGCGCACTCGGGGATTGTTCTCTGACGGCGGCGGCGAACACTAGTGCTTTGCCTCTCCTCGTCCGCTGGCGCAGTCTGGTGCTTGGCCCTCAGGTGGTATTTCAGACTGGTAGAGCTCCGGCAGTAAGCGAACTCCGAATCGCACAGAGTGCAAATTACCTTTCGCTTGTCGACGGTTCCGTCTGGAAGCAGCTTAAAGTTGAATTTTCCGTGGAGCAAAGAGGATTTTTTCGACGCCACCGCCATCCTGACTCGCACGGGCGTAAAATGACCTTTCGCTTGTCGATGGTTTTGTCTAAAAGCACCTTAAAGTTGCATTTTCCGTGGAGCAAACAGTGGACCGTCCTTTCTCCCACGCCACCTCCGTCTGACTGCAGTGTTTGCTCGGCGTGCTGATTTGCCTCGGCAGGTGATGGTCATTGGCTCTGGTCAATCATATGAGCAGGTAACAGGCTGGAAAGGGGCCAAGCTTGCTGGAGGATTCAGCTATGACTTGGCTGAACAGTGCCTGTATTGAGGGTAGATTACCGGGAGTGCGGGGGTCTTATCGTGCGGTAAAAATTAGCCGCGGTAACGCCGATACCGCTGATACCGGCCCAACCCTAATATATATATATATATATATATATATATATATATATATGCAGTGAAATACAATAAAAACCCTTATTTTTTTAAATCCAAAGCTCTCAATCAGTTTCCTTCTTTTTTACAAATTGAAAGTCCCATCGGGCTTATTAAATATGCTTTGAGTTTGGGTTGAACTTTAAATTGCAATCATTTTGTTGTCATGAATGATTTTCAGCAGTTTAATCTGCAACTGATGCCGAAAAACAAAACGTGGTTTCATCACATCTTAATTGTCCAAAGTGTAAAAAAAAAAACATTTTAAAGTGCAAATCAGACAATTACTGAAGAAATGCCTAGAAAGCTCCACCATCACGGCCATAAATCTCAACGCCGGAGCCCAGAAAACGTGATATGGACATCATCTTCCTGTAGTCAAGTTAATAATACATATCGTTGTATTTGGACCATCTTTTAATATATTGTGTAGGTATTTATATTGGTTATTCAGTGTATAGTTATTTTTGCACCAAACGGAGTAGCAATACTCATTTCATTTTAACCCTGTGATACAATGAGGTTAAAAGCACTCTATTCTATTCTATTCCGCTCTATTCTATTCACAAAGTAAATAGTCAGTTTATAATCTATTTTGTCGTCCGGCTCATGTTCCTACAGCGTCAGAGAAGAGTGGACTAAAGGAAGCGAGGAGCACGTCCGCTCTCTCTGATCTTCTTGCTGGAGGGTTGATGAAGAGCAGCTCAGAGAAATCATCCAGTCGTGCTTCCAACAGAAGCTTGGATCCGGAATGTTTTCCTGGAGGAACGTCGGCGCAGTCCATCTACAGGTACAGCAGTGCCGGCGAGCAGTCTCCTCACAGATAGAGGACCAGTGGATCATCTACACAGGCGGCAAATAAACAATACCACCGAGATATTGCTTGAGGAAATAATAATATGATAAATATGCTAAACATAATAAATTATGCATAGTTGTTCTTGCACTTTTTATTCTGACTAGGAGAGTATATACCGTATATCTTTCTGTAGTAGGCGGGACGTTTATTCAAAAAATTATTTAGACAGGCGTTTAATAGAAACCTGCCTCTAATGGAGACAGGCTCGTATTCAAAATGTTTTTTTTTTTATATTGACTTTTATATTATTAAATATTATATTAAATTGACATTATTGAGATACACTTGTGTGTGTGTAGATATACATATTTACATGATATTCTATAGAATGTTAATATATTATAATAGAGACCTGCGTCTATTGGAGATAAGAGTCTATGCTCTTATCCAAAAAGCTGAATTTTATATTCAATTTTATTTTATTGAATATTATAATAATATATGTATAAAAATATGATATAATATATATAATCCAAAATGTTATAGAATATAAAAGTCAAAAAGAGACAACGTGACTCTGCAAACGCAAACGTGACTATTTAACCGCCACAAAAAGACTTGTTCACAGAAATAAAAACTACAAGAATCGATCAAGAACATTTACAGGATAATCGACACGCCATCTTTCATTCTGCCCGTCACTGGAAATGGATTCCGACTTTCTGACCACAAGCCGTTTCAGAACGGGAAGCTTTTTAAAGGCGGTGTCGGCACTTATGCGAGTCAATATTAGTGCTGAAGGTCCGTGCTCCACACACACTGCCTCTTTTGTTCAAGGCCCAGGAGATCTTTCCCTCCGGCCTGACATTCCAGCCTCAGATTCCCCTCATGCCTTCCTATCCCTAATAATCCCAGATATTCACGGCCGTGTTCCACATCCCAGTCAAGATCAGTAGATCCAGAGCTTTACCAGGATTAACCGAGTTTGAGGCCTAACGCTTTCACTTTTCCTTTTCATCTGACATTTGTCTTTTTTGTCACTTTTTTTTTTTTAGGAGCTTGTGTGTAGTGAACAATACGTTTTACTGATGAACACAACAAAAACACTACTTTAGATTATTTTTCAATAGAGTTTAAAGAAAAAAAAAAAAAGTAATGTAAATGTACTTGTTCTATTGAACGATCGTCTAACGCATATTTGCGCTGTTCAATCCGAACCAATCTAATCAATTTCGTAAGTAGGTGTACCACTGTATATATAATAATACTTAATGGAAAAGCAAAACAAATGAAAGAAGTCTTTTCGCAATTTAAAGCAATTTGTGTCATTAAAAATGAATAGCGTATTTCTGCCATTAAGAATGAATGCTGGTTTTTGACCGTTGCCACAGAGTTACAACAGGCTAACAATTGGCTTTTATGCTCAGACTAATTATTCAGCAAATTTGGTACACCTGTGACAAATTAATTTTGGCCTCTCCCATTCAAATGTTCTATTCGTTAATAGAATACAATAAAGGGAATTTCATTTTTGGCTTTACAGCGCCTTTTGGGCTTCCATAAGCTCAATGTGTTTTCATTTTCAAGGTGGCGCTGTTGAGTTATCTTTTTTTACTCAATAAAAAAACCTTTATTTTCTAAAAGTTACACAATAATAAAAATAATGTGATTTGACATGTTCAGGGGCGGCAATTTAGCCACCTTTTTTTGGCTAAAAACGAATAATAATTGCTAATTGCCTAATTACTGCGTGCTTCTTTTCTGAAACGCCGATCTGATTGTCTTTACTTGATGTCACAAGTGTAGATGACGCTTCTAAGCCTGTGCCGTTCATAACTTCACTTTAATCCACTGTTTTGTGAATCAGCCTGGGTTCGGAAGGAAAGAAGTCTCCCAGAAGCCCCGGCACGACTCCCGCGGCCGCTTCTCCTGCTGGTTCGGCCTCTTCACGCTTCTCTCAGGGAGACGATCCTCCTCCCAGTGGAGCGTCCGCTAAACCAGCCGCACCCTGCTCCTCATCCTCATCTTCATCAGCCTCCAGGACCAGATCCAGCCTCTCGCCCAGACCTGAGCACCGAGCCACTGGTGGGTCTCGTGGTTTGAATACTGGTGTTCATGAGTCGTGCCTCGATATGGATTTTAACAATTGGCTTTTATGCTCTGGAATTATTCAGCAAATTTGGTACACCTGTGACAAAATAATTTTGTCCTCTACCATTCAAATTTAAATGTTTAATGCGGCTCAGCTAAAAAAATTCCTGCCCAACGAAATGCAATGTTAAATTTAATGGAAATTTAAATGTTTATACACGTGTATATAAAAACTTTAATACAGTATAACACTTTTAATGACGACACGGAGACATTGCTAATGGATCACAGAAAGCGTTGTAACAGGCTGAGTTAATAGATCAGATCACCTGGAGGCGCGAGCAGCTCTGATGTGTGTGTACTGTGTCTTTAAGAGCGGCCACACGGAGATGAAGTTTCTGCTTATTTTACTATCAAAGTCGTTTGTAAACGTTTGTTTCACGCGACGTTCGTATTCAGACTCGCGCTCCGTCGCGTCAAACAACCTGCTGTTTTTTTCCTCTCTTTCTCTCTCTCCGTCTCTCTTGCTCGCTCTCTCTTTCTTGCTCGCTCTCGCTTGCTCTCTCTCTTTTGCTCTTGCTCCTCTTTCCTTTGCTTTCTCTCTTTTGCTCTCTCTCTCTCCATTTCTCTCTTGCTCTCTCTCTCTCTCCCCCGTCTCTCTTTCATTTGCTCTTTCTTGCTCTCTCTTTCATTTGCCCTCTCTCTCGCTCTCTCTCTCTCACTCCGTCTCTTGCTCTTTCTCTCTCTCGTACTTGCTCTCTCTCTCTCTCTCTTACTTGCTCTTTCTCTCTCTCTTACTCTTTCTCTCTCTCTCTCCATCTCTCTGTCTCTCTCTCCCTCTTTCTCTCTCTCTCTCGTTTGCTCTTGCTCTCTCTTTCATTTGCTTTCTCTCTTTTGCTCTCTCTTGCTCTCTCTCTCTCTCTCTCTCTCTCTCTCTCTCTCTCTCTCTCTCTCTCTCTCTCTCTCTCTCTCTCTCTCTCTCTCTCTCTCTCTCTCTCTCTCTTGCTCTTTCTCTCTTTCTTGCTAAACAATGGTGAGATGAATTTTCACTCCTAATGCCCACTCTTCCCAGGTTCACCCAACCTCCAGTTTGCCCCGCGGGTCCTGCAGCAGCGTCTGTCGGCCGAGCTGTGCTACATGGATGCGGTGGAGGAGACGGTGCGTCAGCTGGGGGACGTGGAGAGGGTTCGAGGAGTGTCTCTCGCTCAGCAGGAGACCGTCTCACTGGCTCAGATCCTCAAGGTGACTGACCAGTTCCTCTCAGACGCGTGTGATCTCCAGCTTAACACGTTACTTATTACTCTTTGTAAAGAGTTAATCTGTTACGTCACTGTATTACTGTCTCAGAATTGTAATATGCTACATTTCTTCTGTATTACTTTTAAGTTACTTTCGCCTTAAATGACAACAGTGGTAGAAATTAACACCCTAAATGAACAAAATGCACAATTTTTATTTCTATTTTACATCCAGTAGACGGCGACGTTAACAATATAGTTTATTATTGGCGAAGTGTTGAAAGTATGGTAGACATAAAGCGGTTTTATGGGAATGTCTGTGAATAACTTGGGTTATGTAAACTTTTTTACAAAAAACAGGCTTTTCTGCTGTCAAAGTGCACAGGACATTGTCATTGCTGTTTTCTTTCTCTTCCCATGTCGAGCGGTCAGAAATGCTTTTCATTTACGTTTGTTTTTTTTTATTTTTTGCTAGCAATCTTCTCATTTTTTTTTTTCGTTTTTTCTTTTTTTTTCCGTTTTGTATTTCTGGCCCAAGTTTCATGTGGACCTTACTCTGATTGGCTGGTGAGAATGTGATTGACAGCTACATTCACGGTGAGAATTTGCTGAACTCCTCCCACACTTTCTGGTCAAGTCAATCACATTATCACCAGCCAATCAGAGTAAGGTCTAGAAAAAAAAAACGAACAAACAAATCTGTGGAAAAACAAGTTTCCAGCAAAAAGGTTAAGATTGCAAGCAAAAAAAAAAAGAAGCAAACGTAATTGCAAGTGAAAAACAAGAAACTAACCAAATGCTTTACATTTACGTTCGTTTTTTTAAGCATTTAAGTTCGATATTTTTGGCACTTATCTGAGTCCATAGTCTTTTACAAAACTGAAATAATGCACATAAAACCATCTCGCAAATGCACTTTTGCCTGCCGTGTTTTTTTAATTTTCCGCGTCAGAGCCAATAGCTGCGGACCATGAGCTCGGAACAGCGTTACAAAATACATCGCTCCTCCAGCCAATGACCAATGATCTAGTCACGAACAACAATATTACATTTTTGATGAATTGTCTTGAGGGTGAAAAGTTTGATGTAATGCAAGCTTTACTTTGCATGTAGCGAGTAATATTTTCCTGAAAATATAATTAATAATGCGTCATAGCAAAAACTAATATATGTTTGTTATACTGTATTGTAAAAAAGCAACGGTCCTCTTACATATTCACACGTGCGCTTTGATACAGTTAAAACTGTGAAAAGCGCCTTACAAATGCTCACAACATGAACTTAGTGTTACTTTCTCCTCTCTCTCTCTCTCTCTCTCTCTCTCTCTCTCTCTCTTTCATTTGCTCTCTCTTGCCCTCTCTTTCATTTGCCTTCTCTCTCTTGCTCCCTCTCTCTCTCTCTCTCCTTCTCTCTCTTGCTCTTTCTCTCTCTCTCTTGCTCTTTCTCTCACATTCTCTATCTTGCTCTCTTGCCCTTTCACTCGCTCTCTCTCATTTGCTCTCTCTCTCTCTCTTGCTCTTTCTCTCTCTCTCTCTCTCTCTCTTTCTCTTCTCTCTCTTCATCTTTTGCTTTCTCTCTCTCTCTCTCTCCGTCTCTCTCTTGCTCTTTCTCTCTCTCTCTCTTGCTCGTTCTCTCTCACATTCTTTTTCTTGCTCAATTTCAACATGAGCTTAGTGTTACTTTCGTAATGCTTTACAAGGGCGGTGACCTCTGACCTTCCACTTTTCCAGTCCCAGCAGCAAAAGCACGAGAGAGACCTGTACCTGCTGCGCGTGAAGGCCGAACAGGAAGCCCTGGAGACGCAGAGGCGCTTAGAGGAAAGCAGACAGCGAGCCGCACGGGTATTCACTCAAGAACCACGTCTGATTTCATATCAAAAGTCAAGTCAAAGTCAGCTTTATTGTCAGTTTGTCATATGTACAGTACATGCGTGCAGAAAACTGAAATTTCGTTACTCTCAGTCCCTAGATTTCAACTTCAAACTTACAAAAACGGCAAAAAGCTCTAATAAAAAAAGTAGTGAAAGTAAGGTGTCATGATAATGAAGTGATTGGTGTGGTTGATTTCAGGCCCACGCGGAGCTGCAGGGGAGTTTGCTTCAGTCTCAGCAGCAGGCGCTAGGTGGTTTACACGAGGCCACCAACAAGATGATCCACCAACAGGCTGAAGCCGCGCGACACACGGCGGAAACGGCGCAGCACATTAAAGAGGCGCGTGTCACATCAGTCAACCTTTCCTTTTTAGCGTCGGTCTATGTTGTAGTTTGCAATATAGTATAGTAAAAAAAAAAGTAATAATCCTATTATGTCTGTATATACAGCACGTACCGTATTTTTCGCCATATAAGACGCACCGGCATTAAAGACGCACCCTATTTTAAAGGAGGAAAATCCAGAAAATGAAGATTCTGAACCAAATACTGTAGTAAAATATTTTATATCAACTGCATAAAAGTTAACAGCAGTTTCAGAACAATTGTATGCCAAACATGTAACATGAACAGTCAGTAAAGTCAGTAAACAGTGACAGTAGCGATGCGCGGTATAGCGGTATTAACGTGAATAGCGGTATTGAGATGTGCCGCGATATGGATTTTGCAATACCGTGGATACCGTGATAGTTCATGAATTAGATTTTTAAAAGTATATAAACACCTTAATACAGCATTACACATTTACGACACATACATTGCTAATCGAATGCAGAAATCGTAAGAAACTGAAAAGATCACCCGCGAGGCGCATGCATCGCGCATGCGCTGTGCCGCTGCATGTCTGTAATGCGCCGGTTTTTAGACCTCCGTGAATTTGGCCCCCCACCCAACGCCAAAAAATGCGAAAATAGTCGCATTCGTTTGTGCTCGTTTGTGCTGCAAAAAGTTTCGTTTGTGCTTTTTTTTTTTTCAGATATTAAAAA
>CM051498.1:27626334-27644901 GCA_028031935.1 Paedocypris micromegethes | reverse complement strand
TTTTTTTTTTTTTTTTTTAAATAAATGCCTGGGCCACTTTTAACAGATATACGGTATTAAAAATGACAGGTGCTTCTCCAGGTTTCCCCTTGCGTTTTAATTTCGTACTTTATATAAAATAATACCCCCCACACAATATTGTGATATAATACCGATACCGTCTGTACACTAGAAAATACCGTGATATGAATTTTAACCCATATCGCCCACCCCTACTTACAACTACCAATGACGGCACAGACATTACTAATCGAACACAGTTTGTACTTTGTACTTTTAAAGTACGCGCATACACGTGCCGCTCTGTTTTCTGCGCTGTGCCTTTAAGAGAAGAGCGGCTGCTTTAGTTTTAAAGACGCGCGTGAGAGAAAATCTGCTTGTTTTATTTTGATCAAAGTTCGTTTTCGTTTGGAAATCATGGTTCCATTATTTCACAAGATTCTGCGTGAGAAAGAAAGTGAGACAACGTATGTATACTGCGGTATTGCTTACTAAGATGGCGGTGACCGCGCTCCGCGGAGCATTTGCCGTATAAGACGCACCAACTTTTCACCCTCAGTTTTGGGGAAGAAAAAATACGGTAATATATTACATATACTGTAGAGCTGCGCAATGAATCGCTAAAAGATGGCGATCTTGATTCCACCTCCTGACGGTCTGACATTTATACGATTCAGCCAAACTGGTCTGATCTGGAGATGATACGCAATCCAGTGATTCTGTGGGATCTAATTGATGCCAATAAGTTTTCTATCTTCACTTTTGCGTGCAAATCTCTTCCGCTTCAGTGCGAATCGTTTTGGGACGTTTTTGACTCTTTGCTCTGATTGGTCAAAGCAGAATAGATTCCTGCCCTCGCCGTCCCCGCCCACCACGACAGATCATAAAACTGAAATCGGTTAAAAGACTTTGCAGATAGAAAGCGTTATAAAAGATTGTTTCTTTACATCATCACTTTCACATTGCATTATTTTTCCTTACGTTTATTTAAATTTAAAGCAAAGTTGTTTTGACAACTATATATTGCTGTTTGACAACCTAATTTTCTGTGTTTAATAAAAAAAAATAAAAATTCCAGAATTGTGAAAGAATGTACAACTTTATTCTAAGAAAAATTGTTTCTCTTTTGGTACAGAATCGTGCAGCTCTGATATACTGTAGTATTTTTAAAATATACGTATATACTAGTTATATTTATCATATGCGGCATCTTGAGCTTGTAAACTTGTACTTTGTTTTATTTCATCACTGTCTTATTTTAATTGTATTTCCTGTAGATGACCGAACTGGCTCGTTCCCAGATTGCAGGAGCGATGAATATTCCCGCTCCGTCATTTTCCACTCTAGATCATCAGAGACACCACAGTCAGCGCTTGACTCCGCCCCCTCCCCAGCCTCAGCCCCACCCACACTCTAATAGGTAACGTTTATACCCATCACACTGACCCACAGAACCTTTATTTTAGTTTAGCTGCTCATATGAGTTAAATGAATGTTCTGTTTTAATGATTCGTATGTAATTTCCTGTTTTATTTAATTTATGTAATTTAAAGCTCCAGGAGTCCGCTGTCCCCTGCGAGACCCCAATCAGAAGAGACCCCAACAGACAGCCTTTCAGATTCAATCCCCTCCAGACGACCCACCATCAGGTATTCTTTACTAAAACCTTACATACCTAATAATTAATAAACCTCTATTGATGTATCGCTAATCGAAATACAGCCGTTATGTTCCACATCACACAACACAAGATTCGTGTTGAAGTGAAACTGCCAAATTTGATTTATGGTAAGGGGAGAATCTGCTAGATAATTACAGATTATCTATTATGTATGTAATGACACAAAGCAGCAACTATTAGTGATGTAATATCAACGAAGACATCAATAGTATAAATGGCAATTGCTATCATCAGTTATTATTAATGGCATATAATTTTAGGTAAATTGAGCAAATTTGTTATTTCAGAAGTGTGTATCAAACTGGTAGACCTTTGCATTAGTTGGTACCCAAGAAATAGCCTCAGTTTCACAAAGGTTGGTGACCCCCACGGCATTTACGCAGCTCAGTGATCAATCAAAGGCCATCTCGAGTTCCTGCGAGACGGAGTGCTCACGAGTCCAAACCTTCTCTCTCCATCAGTGGAGGCGGCAGCAGCATCAGCATCAGCATCAGCACCAGCACCCAGCCGAGTCCTCCTCATTCTGAGCCGGAGCAGAGGAAAGAGCCCAGCTTCAGCTCCGTGGAGGACCAGGCTCTCACCGCCGTGGACGACTCGCTCTGCAGCCCTGTGGACCAGAAAGGTTCCAGTTTGATCCAGTTTCTGATTCTTTATTTACACCACCGCTCAAAGTCTGCGGTCACTTTGACTAAAACGGTGCTTTTCTGAGAATGAATTTCAAGAATGTTCAAGAGTTTCACTGAACATAACTTTAAACTAGCGCTGGGCGGTATTAACGTGAATACCGGTATTGAGATGTGCCGCGATATGGATTTAGCAATACCGTGGATACCCTGATAGTTCATGAATTTGATTTTTATATAAGTATATAAACACTTTAATACAGTATTACACATTAGTTTCGATACAAGTTGTAACTTACAACTTCTAATGACGGCACAGACATTACTAATCGAACACAGAAAGCAGTGTAACAGACTGAATTAATAGATCACACACGTTGTCTGCGCTGTGCCTTTAAGAGAAGAGCAGCTGTTTTAGTTTGAAAGACGCGCGCGAGACAATCTGCTTGTTTTATTTTGAACAAAGTCTGTTCTCGTTTGGAAATCATGGTTTCACGTAAAAAAAAGAAAAGAAAGCGACGAAGACCAGAAACAAAGCTACTGTAGGAAGCCGCTCTCTCTCTCTCTCTCTCTCTCTCTCTCTTTCTCTTTGAACAAAGAAGTTAAAAAAAAATATATGATGACACGGGACACAGAAAATTGTCCAGGTGACCCCAGACTTTTAAACGGTAGCGTATAGCGCTTTCCTCAGCACCAGACCCACGTAAAGCCGCTATGTGGAATTGGGAAGAAAAGTCTAAGAGTCTTAAGTTTAAAAGAAAAAAAAAAAAGACCATGACCAGTAGAGCAAGCTCCACTCACTTTGAACAGGTTCACGATCAGTCTTTAGTGATGTCACGTTGTTGATCCACAGACTGTGCGTCCGTTGCCACCGAGTACTCGCTGAAGTTCGACGACTCCATGACGGAGGACGAGATGGAGGAGAAATCCTTCCGCTCCCTTCTACCATCCGAGGCCCACCGCCGGGAATCACTGGACAGGAAGCCCAGTGATGAGCAGAGCAGCGTCCGCTCCAGCCCCAGGGAGACCTCAAAGGTGTGAGGAGCGGAAATGTGTGAGAGAAGTGTCTCATGGGATCAAAGTTAACACAAAAATAATATTGCGTCATCTTGTTACACCTAATCACTTTACTTAGTATGAACTTAACATTTTTACTTAATTAGCTGTGCACCACTTAGCCAATGCAAAAAAACATCTTTGAATCAAATTCAGTTTTTAAGTTTAATGAAATCTCAAATGATGCGTTTCCTCAACGGAGGGGTTGAAAAACAGACTACTACCCTAATATGTTGGTACGCATATATTTGTGTACTAACGAGTTTAATTTAAATAATAATAAGAATGTGTATAAGAACATCTAACATTATATCATAATATCTGAACAGAAACCCATGTGAAATAAGCCGCCTTATAAAGAGACTCTAATCAGCGGATAATCTGCTCTATTGGTCCATTTAACAGACAGGCAGCAACAGCGCCTCCCATTATGGGAATGGCAAACGGGTAGAAATGCAGCCGAGTCTCTGCACACATAACGAGACAAATTGATGGTGATTTACATAATTACCTTGTTTAAACATCTGTTGTCTCCTTTTAAGACAAATCGCTTCAATTGCTCCTTCTTACAACTAAACAAGATCACGTAAACGCGTTTATGATTTATTTTAAAGTTTAAAGGAGTTAAGAAATCGCGCACAGCACATGCAAGCTTCTCATTGGCTCATTCGAGAAACGAGGTCTTTTCTTCTCATCTCCGACTCCAAACCACATTTTTACATTATTTTAAAGAAATGTTTTTCCTTTAATCTAAAAGACTTGCTCTTAATTTGGACGAAGCAAAACAATGTACATCACGCTGGTGGTTAGACCGACAAATAAACGCTTTAGGTTAGAACAAGTATAAAAATGCATTCAAAGTAGCGACACGCCTTTGGCCCTTTTTTCAGTTGGTTTTCTTAGTTTAGTGACTCTTTGGTGTGATGTTCCGCAGCAGGACTCCAGCATGCCGTTCTCCAGCGGACAGAACCGCTTCTCCAAGTTCACCATGGACCTGGTGCGGCAGTACATGAAGGAAGAGGAGGTGCGGGCCCAGCACCAGAGCTCTCTCCTCCGCCTGCGTGACAAAGCCCTGAGGGAGAAAACCAACGCTGAGCTGGCCTGGCTGGAGCACCAGAAGAGGCAGGAGCTTCCTGTGATGCTCTAGTGGTGAAACTCACACTCGTGTTCTCCTCAGGCGTCTTCGAGGGAAAGGTGAGGATGATAAGATGCCGCCTCTCCGTAAGAGGCAAAGAGGACTGATACTAAAGCTGCAGCAGGAGCAGGTAAAGTCCCCAAGCGTGCTACTCCACCAATGGCATTTACCCTGTTTTACACATTATAAGGTGCATTAAAATTCTAAAAAAAAAACTTAATGTAATGGACTACGTTTTCTGTCAATGTATTTTTTATTATAATATTATTATTATGATGATTGTTGTTTTATCTATTGTTATTATTGTACAGTACAATAATCAGTACAAATGGAAACACAGCAGCCCTGCTGGAGATATGTTGTACTACATTTAGAAATACAGTACGTAATATCATTGTATCAAAAATTCAATTATCTTAGACGCGTTTGCCGTCAGACTTGTTTGAGATAAATGAGTCTGATATAATTTAAAAAATAGACACTACGAACACAAATGATTTGGTACGTAATATCTATTCTAAATATTTAAATGTGTTTTTTCATCTTATGTTTAAACAAGAGTCACTATTTAGGTTTTTTTTTTTTTTTAAGTTTTTTTATTTTATTTATTTATTTTTTCGAGTAAAAGTAGTATTTTTTTTTTAAGAGAAGTATTTGGCCAGAATGAGTTATGGTTTTATTTTTTCAGGTTTTTATTGTTTTTTTTTTTCATTTTATTTTGAGCCTGAAAAATCTGCGGGCTGCTTATATTTGTGGGCTGCTTATATTTGCGTAAATGCTGTAATTCTTTATACTGGAATCCGGTGCTCCTAATAATCTGAAAGAGACGTATAATTATTTAGCTGAAACACTTTCTGTCACAGGCCGAGATTAAGCAGCTACAGGAAGCCAACAAGGCAGCGAGGCGAGAGCGACAGCTCCTCTTCAAACAGCAGGAAGAGATTGAGAGAATGAGACACACCACCCTCAGAATCAAAGAGCGGCTCAAGAACACGACTGATGCTGATGCTGATGCTGATGCTGATCACCTGGTCAGTCTCGTAGATGGACCCTATTAGTCTCAGACCACTAAACTCCTCCCCCCTCTGCCCTCAGGACACGCCCGTGCCCGCGGCCGAGTCTTTGGCTCCGCCCAGTGTGGTTGTGATGGACGGCGAGACCCGAAGCCCGTCTCCTGTATCTGTGTCCGGCAGCGAGACCAGCAGCATCATGCAGAAGCTGAAGAAGATGCGATCACAGATGGACGAGAAGTAAATAACCACTTACATTATTACACCACAGAACCATGTGTCAAAAAGTGTAATTACTGTGGATTTAATTAGAAAAACTACATATAATTAGCCAAGGTTGAAAGATCATTATCAACCTATTTTTACTGTAGTATAAGATTAGATATGTTTTTTTTTACTAGTTTATCAGGGTTCCTACGGGTTCTTGACATCCTTGAAAATGCTTGAATTTCAATTTTGTGTTTTCAAGGTCTTAAAATTGCTTACTTAAAATTACAAGTACAGTGACGCCCCGACTTCACGTTTAGTAAGGCAATTTTTCAAAATTTTCGTGACGCGATTTAAATGCGCTAATAAGTTCCAAGCCCCCCTACCACAGTACTCATTTATAAAGTAAAAGATAAAAAATCGGTTTGTTGTCCATCCCACCCCCCTCTTATTTCAGTTATAAATGTCTAAAAATAAATAGACATCATTTGGACTCGTCTGTTTAATTCTTGAACAATAAAGTGACCGAATTATTTCGAGTAATTCGTACATTTTGTTCATTTACATTTCGTTCGTTTGTACAGTCAATATAAAACAGTGTCTTCTGTTTTTGAAGAAAAAGAAAACCTTGTTTACATTTTCCAGCCACAATGGTAAACAATAAAAAATATTAAGAATATGAATGGAAAAGAATTGCACATTGTTGCACACAAATTAAAATACAATTGAACAAAATATGAAAAGTAAGTAAAATATAAAATAAGTAAAAAAATAATAAAATATAAATAATAATAATAAATAATAATATGTGTATATTATGTGTATATAAGTAGCACTTATCCGATTGCTATTCGCTTTGAGACAGTTAAGTAATTGTGAAAAGCGCCTTACAAATGCACTGAACTCGAACCTTTGTGAAAAACACAACCTGCGTTTCGTTTTATTTATTTATTTATTTTTGCATAATATCTCTTTAAATGTAATCAATATGGCAAAGTTTCCTTTTGGCTGTTTTTAGTCAGACCTTTAATTATATATTTTATCACAACTGTACGGTGCTGAAAAAGCTTGAACATTTGACTTGTCGGAAACTGTAGGAACCCTGATTTAAGGCGCGTTTGGTCTTTAGTGCGCACACACACACACACACTTTGACTTGAACATAAGCGTGCTCCGTGTAGGAAGACGCCCATCTCCATAAACGATTCGATTATTACTGTAGTATTACTGTATTATTATACATATATATATCGTATATTATCGATTATAACTCTTGCCTTGAAAACAGACGTTTCACGACATATTTGATAATCAGGAGCTTGTGATTGTGTTGACTGATGCGTTTCCAAACCACCTTGTGTTTCCGAAAGGTTTGGACTTTTGCACAAGGTCAGATCTGCAGCTTTAACGTCTAGATGCTTTCACGTGAGCCACACTAGAACACAGCGGAGAGGATTTCACGCTTGTCTGGTTCCACTAATAATGATTAAAGCAGGTTTCTGCAGTTTCCTCACCGAGAGCTTAAGAAAGTCTTTGCACCTTTAGACGCAGATCATGTGGAACATCAAAGCAAAAGCCGCGTTTCACATTTACACACTTGTAGTAGAATACAGACTTTTTTTTTTTTTTTGGCATTTTCGCCCCAGTAATTCTTTGTCAGCTACACTCGCAGATTTACATGCTAATTTATCTGCAAATGTCCCGAGATTTTTCCTTGTTTTGTAATGTGGTTCCAATAGATTGTCGGATAAAATGGTCAGAAGAACATAAGCATTCCTGTGTTTTACACTCACTCACTCTCTCCCTCTTCTCTCTCTCTTCATCTTCTCTCTCTCCCTCTTCTCTTCTCTCTCTCTTCATCTTCTCTCTCTCTTCTCTCTTGCTCTCCCCCTCTTCATCTTCTCTCTCTCTTCTCTCTTGCTCTCCCCCTCATCTCTCTCTCCCTCTTCTCTCTCTCTTTTCTCTCTCTTTCCCTCTTCTGTCTCTCTCTCGTCTCTCTCTCTCCCTCTCTCCCTCGTCTCTCTCTCCCTCGTCTCTCTCTTTCTCTTCTCTCTCTCTCTCTCTCTCTCTCTCTCTCTCTCTCTCCCTCTTCTCTATCCCTCCCTCTACTCTATCTCTCTCTTTTCATCTGATTGATCTGTGTTTCCCCTCCGTCTGTGTGTTTTGTAGACACTGCTCTCCTGTCCATTATTTCTTCTCTGTCTTTACGGCTCATCACTGGGCTTCTCTGTCTGTCTGTCTCCCAAAACTCCATCCCAAATTCCAGCTCTTTATCTACAGCCAGTTGGTCAGGTACAGTTACCCACAATCCTTTTCTGCCCTCTCTTCCCTCTCTTCCCTCTCTCGGCACCTAATTCCCATGGAGCATGCTTTGGTTCATCCACGGGCGGGTGCGGATAAAGGAGGAAAACGTAATCGAACGATAAACGGATGAATGATGATGATCCGTGCTGAAATAAGCCGATTCTTTGGCTTTTTAAACCGCTTCCAATGGCAATCGGTTATTGTGCAGAGCGTTTTGAATATTAATGCTTTCATATTTTTATTCTCTACATCCAGAGCCAAAGATCAGACTTGTTTCAATCATGGTAGATTACATTATAATTGTTTTTTTTTTTTGGTGGGTCTTTTGTCTCTATCTGGTTTTATCCTGTCAAATCCAGTCTTGGGTTTCTAGTCTTGAATTAATTTCTACCAAATGGGATTTAATCATTTCTGTGTTTTGACTAAAACTGATCGGAATTCTGGATTACAACGTATTTTAGTTTGTCGTCAATGTGGTTTAGGATTTTCCATGTATCGGTTTGTCAAAATAAGAACTGATGCCACTGAATTATAATTCAGTTTTGTTCATTTATAACTTATAAATGAGTTTTATTACTCATTTTAGTGACGGAGGTGTTTTAATTTATCACATTTGTCCCTAAACTATGATATTTGGTATGGAAAAATGATTGAAAATGTCCCAAAATATAGCGTTTAAAATCTAACTAAGAGTCTGTGTCTGGTGTAGTGGTGAGTGGAGACCTGGAGGAAAGCGCTGGTCCGTCTGATGTATGCTCCTCGTCTGTATAATGCTGGTTTAGGACTTCTTCATCTGCCCGATGGCCACAGTAAATCTTAACTCCAGCCTCTGATTAAATAAGTGTAGGCCGCGATGAGCTAATGAGTATATATGGCTGGGGCAACATAATGGAATTTATGGTGAGATGAAGATGGCTGCTGTATTCACAAGACTGGGGAATGGCTTTTAGATGAAGCCATTTGTTTTTCTCTAACATGTTTTTAATTGTCTTAAGTCTCAATGAAAGGGAAGGGCAGGTTTGACGGCCCGGAGCAGCTCCATGATGCATGGACGCCATCTTGCTCAAACGTCCCGCCGCAACCTGCCGCGGCTTTCTAAAATATTGTAGAAGTTTAATTACGTTTAGTGGAGCACGTGGAATTCACTCTAGTAAAGTGCAAGTGGGTTTAACTTTGATGATAAAACCGAATGGAAATGAGGGGAAAATGTGCAGTGGCTACAGAAACGCTAGGTATTTGCATCCGATTGTGTTCTACTGGTGTAAGCGTCTTTTTTTTTTTTTTTAATCCCATTTCTGTAAATACCGTATTTTCGACGCTCAAAAATGTGGGCGGTGCTTATAATCGGTAATTTCAACTAGGCGCGTAAATATAAGCCTCCATTTTTCCATATTTCATGTCAGGAACAATCACAAATAAAGGGAAAATTGTGGTCCTAATCCTGCGGCGCCTGTGCGTCTATATAATGTTAAACAATGGTGTGTAGACAGACGTGCTACAGTAGAAGCTTTTATTAGCTCAATAACAGAAATAAAGACACATTAGACACGCCGCCACACTTAACACACACTAAATAACACTGGAAGAAGTAAGATTACACTAAATACTGTACAATCGTTTATATTACAACAAACAGAGACTTTAAGCCTCGACCGCTTAGCTTAGCTTAGCACAACCGGCTACAACAGAGGTCAATGTGTCGTCGCAGACGAGCAAGGAGTAAAAAAAAGAAATCTAACAAACAGACAGAATCAAAACGCTGGGTCACTGCACAGGGGATAATAATCTTCCTCTTCACACGGCGTCAGATAAACAGAGAGACTGAAACAGACCTGAGCGTGAAACTATTGCTCTGAGCATGTGCGGAGTCTGACTGGAGAGCAAAGGATTCTGGGAAATGAAGTCCTGACCACTAGAAACGACTTTTTGTTATCTGTTATTCAAGGAAAACGATACCAAAATGATACACGTTAGGTTTGTTACATGAATGAAAAATAGTTTTAAGAGAATATTAACGTAATTGAACCAAAAACAAAAAAAAAGATACAAATAAAACCAGGGTGGTGCTTATATTAGCATAAACACGGTAATGCTCCTGAAAGCAACTCAGTCCATTTATAGAGACAAAAGCATCTCCGCGCTCAGTCTGTCAGTCCTTCATCTCGAGCGTCTTCCTCATTAACCGGATCAGATGCATGGTTTGGGTCTTTGAGGATTTTACCAGCACAAATTTGATTCATTTTCTTCCCTACTTTATCCTTCACTGAGAAGTGCGTGTTTTCCAGGTGTGGCTTTTGTGTTGTGTCCCGGACGCATGGTTTGATTCGTGTGTGTGTCGTGTCTTCACATCTTCTCATCGGGCTTTCTGAACTCTTCTACCTCGTCTTCGCTGACGCATGTTCTCCAGGTTCCTCACCAGGCGTGAGCAGCAGCTGATGCAGAGGCGCAGACAGGCCGAGGAGCTGCTGGAGTGGAGGAGACGTCTGGACGAGGAGGAGGCCGAGGTGCGTCGTGTGGAGAAGAAAGCTCTGGAGGCCTGGGAGAAGCAGAAGCAGCAGCAGCAGCATCAAGGTGCCAGTCGACAACAGACGCTGGGTAATTCTAGCCTGCTGGTGCTGACAGATGTTTCCTGTAGCGGGCAGCGAGAAGGACGACTCTGTGTCTCACACGCACTCGTCTGTCCCGGAGATCCGCTCTCCTCCACCCGACTCCATAGACTCTGAGCGCTCCACCACAGGACATCAGAAGGTGAGACAATAAGACCTCAATAATAAATGTGCTTTTTAATCTCTCCTGTTGTGTTTGGGTAAGATTAAGTTAAAAAATATTTTTACAATACAGTAATCCCTCGCTACCTCGCGGTTCGACTATCGCGGATTCACTGCATCGCGGATTTTTTTTTCTTCATTACGTATATTCGCGGATTCATTTTTTTCACGCGTCGGCCCGGCCACGAGTGTCTCGCCAGAAATAAACAGGCAGAGGATGTGAATCTCACCAAAACCTTTAATGGTGGAGAGCGTTACAAAACATTTAAATAAGACAAAAGCAAACTAAAGAGATGACCAAACGGCGTCGGAGCTTCTTGTTTGTTCTTTCGGTTTCGGTCTGACCAACGTCATCGCGTCACCCGCGCATCATTTCCCCACATTCAAACACTTTGAAAAGTAATATCTCCGCGGGGACGACACGTGCGGCGGGGAGATGTTTGTTAACATTACTTTAATAAAGAATACTACGCCAAAAAAGTGTTTTAAAAGTCTGAATAAGTGTCAAATAAATGTGTAAATGTTGAGCCTCTACTTCGCAGAAATTCACCTATCGCGGTCGGGCTTGGAACGTATCTACCGCGATAAACGAGGGATTACTGTATTTAAAAGTATTTTTCGGTTTGAAACTTCTTCTGCTTGTCTTATTTGGTGAAATCATCTTATAAAAATATAATGATTCTGTTCACTTATTTGTAGCATGACGCTACATGTTTATTTTACAAAGGTTATGTTCTGGTCAAATTGACTTGTGTTAAAAGTTTAAAAATCAAAAAAAAAAAAATACTTAAAAGGATTTTTCTTCTTTGAAACTTGCTTGTCTTAGTTAGTGTAATCTACATATAATCAATACATCGTTCCGTTGACATATTTGTCAAAAAATAAATAAATTTTTTAGAGAGAGATATGTATGTAATATACGTTTTGAACAGTTTGGACTTGGTTTTTCTAGTTAGGGTTAGGGTTTATAACTTTTTATAAACAAGCATTTTATATTCTTTCATACGCACATAGAAACGTATGAAAACGGGTCTTGCTATCATTGTATCAAGACTAAGGGATTTTAGATTAGCGGAGTTTCTTCAGATCACCTCGTCGCATTTCTAAAAAGTCCAAATTGAATGTAGGTAATTACTTGCATATTACACGGTGCCTGGTGATTTGCTTGTTCTACTTTGATTTGTCGTAGTCTGTTTTTGATAACGGTTGTTGGTTAAAACCGTAGTGTGTGTGTGTGTGTGTGTGTGTGTGTCAGTTTTCTTCAGGGAAAGCCAAGCTCGGCTGTGTTGGTCATTCAGACAGCAGTGGGCGTGTCTCGGGCATCAGGATGCAGGTGCGCTCCGGGTCCAGAGCCAGTGACCCGCCATCAGCCCCTCACACCGGTAACAGTCACTCTCACCTTTCACACTCGTTTGCTCAGATTTGTAAGTTGTCCATCTCTCCATTTCTTAACATCTCTCCATGTCTCTCCATTTCTTCATTCCCATCCATTATTCTATTTCTATCCATCTCTCCATTTCTATCCATCTCTCCATTTCTCCATTCCTATCCATTGCTATGTATTTAACCGTCTCTTCATTTCTATACATCTCTCCATTTCTATACATCTCTCCATTTCTATCCTTTTCTCCATTTCTATCCATTTCTCGATTCCTATCCATTGCTTGAATTCTATCAATCTCTCCATTTCTATCCATCTCTCCATTTCTCCATTCCTATCCATTGCTCTATTTCTATCCATCTCTCCATTTAACCATTTCTATTCCTCTCTCCATTTCTATCCATTTCTCAAGTTATATTCATTTCTCCATGTCTATCCATCTCTTCATTTCTATCCGTCTCTCCATTTTGGCCATTTCTATTCCCCTCTCCATTTGTCCATTTCTCAATTTATAACCATTTCTCCATGTCTATCCATCTCTCCATTTCTCCATTCCTATACATTCCTCTATTTCTATCAATCTCTCCATGTCTGTCCATCTCTCCATTTTGCCATTCCTATACGTTGCTCCATCTCTCCATTTATGTCCATTTCTCCATTTCTATCCCTCTCTACCGCTATCTTTCCATCTAAATACTGAAACACACTTTTATTATGTAGTTTCTGTACAGTTTAATTTGTGGTCAGATGTGGTCAGGAACGTGCTGTTATCGCTGTCCTTGCTAGATGTCACGTCGGACCAGAGTGACGTGGAGAGCCGCATCTGCGCGCTGAAGGAAGAGCTCCGCAAACGCAAGTCGGTGGTGTGCCAGCTCAAGAAAGAGCAGAAGAAGAGACAAAAAGAACGACTGAAAGCTCAGGAAGCCAGTTTGCTCAAGCAGCTACAGGTCAGAATCCGTCTGGTGTCTTCAAGCTTGGTTCATGAAGGGTTTTTTTAATCTCACTTGGTGTGACTTTGGGCTTCCGCAGTCGTATAATGACTTCATTCAGAAGACCAAGGCCGAGTTGAGTCAAGATCTGGACGCTAATTCATCTAAACCTCCGATGAAAACTCCCACACCTTCTTCTGAAAAGCCTTGGATCAAAACGCCACCAACCCAGAGGTGATTTTACACTTCTCTTTCTTTAAAACATTCTGGTTTTTTTCCTGTACGTGACATTGGATTTCCTTACAGTGAGAACTTCAACAGCATCACAGAGACTGAGAAGCTTCCAGCAGCTCCATCAGAAGATAAAGGTACGGAGACTTTTAAACTAGGGGAATTTTAGCTTGAGGGATGATTTTACATGCTTTTTTTTGCAGGCGGTCTCGTAGTCCAGTCTTCCTCAGAACATGACAGTTCTTCCGATGAAGATCCTCCTACTGTCACCACGTCGCCGGTCATAGGAAGTCCAGAGCATGTGGATATTTTGAGGAGTTTGCTCAGTCCGATCAATCACTCAGAGGATGTCCGTCTGTATGAGGTGTCTTGTGGTGGGCCAGAAGCTGGTGACTTGGCTTCAGGAGATGAGAGCGTGATTTCCAGTCACAGGGCAAGTGTTATAGAGGAGCTGGAGATGTCAGAACCATCCGAGAGCGAACACTCGGAACCGCTTCTCAAACTGGATCTTGCTGCTCAGCCGAAGAACCTGAAGGTTTATAAATCTGAACTCGACGAGATAGAAACTCGAGATGCTTGTAGAGATGTTCTAGATGGAACGAAGGCGGGTGAATCTTCTGTGAAGGAAGGAAAGGAACTTCCAGCTGCTATGAGTCCTTCAGTACGTCCCAGTTCTGCACCAGACGTGTCCAAGAAGAAGGATTCGTTAAAAACCAAAGATCACGGCTCGGCCCATGACTACACAGACGACTTTGAGACGTCTCTTCAGTCTTCCTTCAAAGACCTCGAATCCTTTCCGCCGTCACCTTCAGCCTCCCAATCTCACGACAAACTGAATAAATCACTAATGCTGAAGAGTGAAGAGGAAATAGAAGAGCAGATCAGTGCTCCATCCAGAAGTACTAATGGTAGCCATCATGCTGAAAGTCACACAGACTTTGGTCGTCTTGTAGACCAGATCAGATGGTCTAAAGATCCAACCTCGCAGCCTGAAGCGACCACATCGATACTTGATGAATTGCCAGGCTTCTTCATCGGAGATCGTGTTTTAGTCAGTAGCATCCAACCAGGAACTCTGCGATTTAAGGGACAAACCAGCTTCGCCAATGGTTTTTGGGCCGGTGTTGAACTGAACAACCCTGAAGGAAGTAACAATGGCACTTACGATGGCGTGGCGTATTTCCAGTGTCGGGAAAATTACGGTATCTTCGCCCCTCCAGACAAGATCTCTCACCTCCCAGAGAAGTTTGAAACCCTGGTGGACTCGGAAGACGAAGACTCTTCCTGTGACGACCAGCGAAGCAAAGGCAGAAGCTCTGGGAAGCTCCTGGAGAGCAGAAACGTGCCGAATGATGTGAAGGCAAAAGATCTGGATTTGCGAAAAGAACCTTCCGATGAGCCGTCTGAGCATGGCAAATCACTTTCATCGGCGAAAAGCACCTGCGTGAGATCCCAGAATAACCTGGATTTTACCAATATTGATTGTAATGGCGTCAAAGGTTGGGAGAAAGAGCCACACAGCGTTCCGAATGGAGGAGGACATCTTCTCGACTTTGCCTCTGCCGATGATGCTCCAACAGTGAACAAGGTGGATAACAGACCTCCAAAAACCAAGCCGCAAGAGGAACCACCAGCCGTCATTTTGGATCTTCTAAATGCCAATGACGAATCTCAAAGTGGTCTTCAAGAATCCACAGACTTCCCTGACAAGGCTGATGGTGTGGTTGACTCGAATAACAGAAGTGCTTTCTCAGGCCTCGCTGACAAACTGGTGGAGAACTTGTTGTGCGATACGCTGAAGCAGCTGCAGAAGATCAAGAGGGACAAAGAGGAGAAGATATCCGCTGCTAATCAAAGTAGAAAAGACTTCATCAACGAAGACGACGGGCTTAGAAGCAACAACTGCAGGTCTTCATCCAAAGCCAAGAAGAACCATTTCCACAGCTTCTATGCTGATGAGCAGGAAGAGCTTTCATCTCCAGAACATTGCAACAGACCCGTGAGTAACTTTTCAAATGCAGATGTTTGTTTGCAAACAAGTGAATGATTCACCCACCGGCCTGATAAGACCTGACGTGCAATGCTGAAGTTGGCATTTCCAGCAGTATTGACCAACATCTAGATCGTTTAAAAGCTTTGCTTTTAAAGTTCCAAAAGTGCCAAAAATCACGTTTGCTTTCCCAACAGGAAAGTCCAGTCCTGGGAAGCAGTGGACAGGAGGAGCTAGCCAAACGTCTGGCCGAGCTTGAGCTGAACCGAGAGCTGTTCGACGTCCTCGGTGACGAGCCCGATTGGTTTGACGAGGACTTCGGTCTCAGTTCCAAGAAGCAGCAGCAGAAGCACAAGCTCCACCAGCAGGCGGATGGACTCTCCTTGGGTTTGGGAGCTGGAGAACAGGTCAAAACTCCACCCAGGCCTGAGCTTCCCCTGCAGATGAAGCCACCTGAAGAGCCTCCCATCATGGTTCCTCACACCGTCCCCGAGGTGGAGAAACTGGTGCGCGAGGCTTCTCAGGAGATCTGGAAGCTCTGCCGGCTGGACCATGGCAGGCCGAGTCTGGCTGGAGTCTCCAAACCTCGACCGTCCAGCCAGTTCCTGGGACAGGAAGCCACAGACCAGGACGAACCGTGTCAACGCAGCTACAAACTGGTATGAGTTGACCATGAGCGTGGTGGTTCTCGTCCAGAGTGTTCATTGTGTTGTTGATGCGCAGGCCATCTTTGACTTGTCGTGGGAGATCATTCAAGACATCTGTGCAGAAGATCCCAAAGTCCATCAGCCGCAGTGGATGAAGCCACCTCGCCTTAACTCCGCTTACTTTCATCGCGTGAAGTTCCCCAGTGACATCACTACTGTACAGGTCGGTGAAGCTCGTGTTGAGTTCCTGTTCTGTATTAACACGTAGTTTTCTGTCGTGGACTTTCCTTCACGCTTTGTTGTAGGCTTGTTGTTCTTACAAAGAACTTCCTCGTCGTTTATTTCCTTGTCGTTTTTCCATCTTCTCAACTTTCCTCCAATTCAACCTTTCATTGGGTTTTCCTCTTGACTTTGAATGTGAGTCGTTTCTTCACCGTTTGTCGTAGAAATGACGTGGAAACTTCCTAAACACTTCCTTGATTCATCATATCGTCTTCTAGACTTTTTTTTTTAGACAAATTAAGATTCATTGTCCCGCTTTCATTGTACATCGGTTTCTCGTCTTCTCATTGTTCGACGTTTCGAGCATTTTTTTCCTCGTTGAGGGTCTCAAGCTCAATTGCATCTGAAAAATGCATTGTGAATGTATAAATTCGATGTTAATGTATGAAAACGGTAAAACTAAAGGTGTTTGCTCTGTTTCACACTTTGCCTAAAGCGCCAGGCATTCTATATAACAGCTCATTTCACACTCCATTTCTTCATTGTATGTCGCTTGCGTGTCTTAAACCACTGTTTTTCCTCTTGTAGGACTTTGTCACCGCTGAAGTTTTAAAGTTGTGCGGCTTGAAGAAGGAAAGCAATCCGAAAACAGACCTGCAGAAGATGATCAAATTCGGACGGAAGAAGCGCGACCGAGTCGACCACATCCTAGTATGTCCACTCGCCACCACGTCATTTCTCACAATGCGGTTTAAAGCGACTAAATCTTCAATCCGCTTCCAGGTTCAGGAACTTCACGAGGAGGAATCCCAGTGGGTGAACTACGACGAGGACGAACTTTTCGTGAAGATGCAGCTCGCCGATGGGATTTTTGACGCCTTGTTAAAAGACACCGTGGACACTCTGATCCAAACCCAAGCACGAAGACCCCTCTGATGATGATGATGATGATGAAGATGATGATGTCACAGCAGGGAATCGACATCCATGTTTACATCGCTTCTGTTGGATCCAGATTCTTCCTCCGGGTCTGTTTGTTGCTGCTGCTGCTAACACGAGTCTTACGATCACGATCCGGCGAGGAACCGATTCGCTACCGATACTATAGCGACAACTTTAGCTCTCCTAATTTATTTGAAAGGATTTCAGAACCGAACATAACGTTTGTGAAGAAAAGAGATCACGTTCAAGAATGAATTTGCAGAACTAAGCACAAAAGACGTGATTGTGAGACGCGGCAATACGAAAGTAAACGGCGATTCAAGAGGAAACCATTAGCTTGTAAAGGACATTTGCATAATTGTAGGAACGAGGTGGGAAAGAAAAAACGTGTTTTCATGGTTTTGTTTAGCAAATGCTGTTGAATCGCCGCGCGTGACGGGCCTTTACTTTATTTAAGTGCCTCGGTTGCTTTTCCAGCCTTGTTCTGGTGGCTTCGCACTCACTTGTTCCTTCATCCTCTCAGTGCTGTGAAACCTCCTCGGCCTTGAATTCTTTTCATCTCTCTGTGTTTCTCTCCATTCATTCGGAGCGTGAGAGCCGGTGATGCTCATGTTTGTCTCACGAGCTCCATCTATGCAGGAACCGTCTCCTACGCCGTTGTGTGGATCTCTACCTCGTACTTGGATTAGACTGACGCTAACACTAACTTTCTGTGTTGAAACCATGATCTGTGTTTCTGTTGGTTGGATAATCACTTTCTGCTTTTAAACGGGTGGATGGATTGGCGTCGCGTGAGTGTATTTATAATGTGAGGTTGACTCGACCTGTAAATCCTTTTACCTTTGTACAGAGAGTCATTGCTTCTGTGAGACGACTCGTGGAAGACGCTGTGAAGACGGACAATTCCTTTGCTCCCGTGTACATATTATAGATATATTTGTAACTAAACTGATCTTTTGGTCAATTGTAAATAAAGGTCATTTCTCAACCATACTTTTTTATATTTTTTTATGTCTCAGTCAAAACGTTTATTTTTTTTTTAAGTTAATCTTATTTTTATAAATCTTATTTTTGCTTTGTTTGTTTTTTATTTTTTAAGTGATTTTTTTTTTCCTTTTCTTAAACCAGTTTCCTTAAAATACGTACTGTGGGGAAAAAAAACAAGTCAAATTCAAAAAATGTTTACTTTTGTAATTACTTTGTGCGTATTTATCGCGTAAATCTTTTAAGTAGTAGTTGTTGTTGTTGTTGTTTATTTTAACCAAATTTCTGAATTATTTTAACCCACGCTGAGAAACGTTGACATGAGCCAAGTTTTCGAACGAGACACGCAAAGTCAATATTTAAGCAAACGAATGTAGGCGATACTGAATACGAGTAGTAAAAACCAGTCTGACTTAGAGTTTAAAGTAAACAATTACTGTACTGCTTTTTTTTTTTT
>CM051498.1:27599271-27626313 GCA_028031935.1 Paedocypris micromegethes | reverse complement strand
TTTTTAATATAAATACTGTTATGCGTTCAAGTTCAGTACTCTAGTCTATTATATATGTTTTGGAGATAGTTTTAAAGATTATAACAGCTTTTGGGGTTTGAATCGATTACAGTACCTTCACGGTAAATTCGAAAAAAGTCACATCGATTCGAATGTTAATATTTTACAAGTTAGTCCAAAATCAAGAAGGAAAAACGGCGAGGTAAACAAGACGGCGTGGCCTCCAAGGGGCGTGGTGTGCGGTGGGCGGGGCTGTGCGCAGTCGCAGTGTGACTTTCCGTGACTTTCTTCATCAGTTGTTTTAGTTTGGACTGTTGTGGAGTGAAGATGGCGCGGCGCGGCGGCTCCTCACGCGCGGTTCACGCCACCAAACCACGGCCGAGCAGCGTCTCCCTCGCGCTGTTGCTCGCTGTCGGTACTTCCCTCAGCCTTCCTCGCCTCACCGCAGCCGGGCTTTACGCCACGTCCGACCAGGTGACCGTTCTCTCGCCGGAGAACGTGGAGTCGGTGCTGCTGAACTCCAGCGCGGCGTTTCTCGTGGAGTTTTACGCGACCTGGTGCGGACACTGTGTCGCCTTTTCCCCCGTGTGGAAGAGTCTGGCGAGGGATATTAAAGGTTTGTGTTTGTTGGGGACGCGCTGCTTTAAACAAGTTCAGTTTCATTTGTTCAGCGCTTTTCTATAGGGACCAACGCAAAGACGCGAAAATGTGGGAAAAGTCTTGAAAAAGAAAAATGTCGATTCTTTGTATGAGTTCAGAAATTTGGGCAGGAAAAAAAAAGTCAGTTAAAAAAGAAAAAACATGTCCACTATGGGCTATGACCAGAAGAGCAAGCATATGTTAACATGTACGATATAACATATGTTTGCCAGTGTATCGCATTAGAGTTTGATTTTGTATAATGACATGTCCACTGTTTGTTGAATTGTTTTTGTAGTTTTTATTTATTTATTCAAACATGTACGTGACAAACAATAACAACGTAAAAGCCACAACATAGTAATAACAGTACGATCATAATGTTCATTTGCACAATACGTGTTTGAAAGGGAGTAGAAAGACACACGTAAATAAGTTTTAACAATCACAGCAAAAGTTTGTACGTAAGTGTTTGTTGGCTTCCAACGAACTAATCGATATTTCTCCTAATATTGTTGTGTTGACAGAATTAGAAAAATCTTTAGAATAATGTTGGTTGGCGGTTGTTGTGCACTAAAATACTCAAAATACGTTGTTTTTTGGGACCGTTTTGCTGGTTTTAAGGTTGAAGTTTTGAGGATCTGGAATGAAATGTGTGGCAAGGTTCAGCCGAGTTTGTTTACCAGCAGACGAGCGACTGATAACCTTATGGACTGGTCGTTGTTGTGTGATTTCCGCTCTGTGCTGTAGAATGGAAGCCGGCCGTGGATCTGGCTGCCATCGATTGTGCCGATCAGAACAACAAGATGGTCTGCACCGGTTTCGGCATCACCGGATACCCCACGCTGAAGGTAATGAGTGAGTGGATGATTGTGGTCATGAGTTAGGCTGAAATATGGTTATAAATAGTTTGATTTGACGTGTTTTTCAAGTACATTTTAACGTGTAGTTGTGAGAGACTGACAGACTATGAGAAACTATGAGAGAAACGGAAAGAGAGACAGAAGCATGTTTATAGACAGACTGAGAGAGAAATGGAGAAAGTGACAGGGATTTAAAGGACAACAGACTGAGAGACGGACTGAGACGTACAAACCGACAAGACAAAGAGAAAGACCGAGATTGAAAGACAGAAACGGACAGACAGATGGAGACATACCTACAGATACACAGACGGAGAAGTGATAGACAGATTGAGAAAGAACTGAGACAGAGAAGTGATAGACAGATTGAGAAAGAACTGAGAAAGAGAAGTGATAGACAGATTGAGAGAGAAGTGAGACAGATTGAGAAAGAACTGAGACAAAGAAGTGATAGACAGATTGAGAGAGAATGAGTCAGAACTGAGATGGAGACATACAGATACACAGATGGAGAAGTGATAGACAGATTGAGAAAGAACTGAGACAGAGAAGTGATAGACAGATTGAGAGAGAGAATGAGTCAGAACTGAGACAGAAAGGTACAGACACACAATGACGAGAGAGAGAAACAGAGTGAGAGAGTGAGACGAAGACATACAGAGTGAAACACAAAAAGAAAGACAGACAAAAGAGTCTGACAAGACACAGCAGCATTTCCCTTTGGGATTATTGTAGTTTTTTTTAAATCTTGTAAGAGCGAGACAGACAGTGAGAGTGAGAGACAGACAGGAAGTGTGCAGGAGTGAGGAGAGCGCTGAGTGAAGCTGTCAGTACGAGTCTGAAGTTCTGCCACTGATTTGACCTTCACCATCATCCGACTCTTCCTCTCTTTCAGTTTTTCCCTGCTTATTCCAGCGGCGACTCCAAGGGGGAGGAATTCCGAGGTCAGATCTTGTTGTTGTTTGTGTGTGGAAGTGTGTGTGTGTTCCACTGAGGAGTGTGTGTGTGATGTTCTCGCAGGGTTCCCCAGAGACGTGAGAGGACTACGCCAGCAGCTGATCAACAGTCTGGAGAAGCACAGCCGGGTGTGGCCTCCAGCTTGTCCACCTCTGGAGACGACCAGGTCTCACACACACACACACACACACACACACACACACCGCTTTTCTTCTTCAGTCGAGTGTGTTAGATCTGTTCAGCCTGGGACTTTTCTCTCCTGCCGTGTTTGTTTTGGTTTTTATTTATATATTTATTGAAGATATATTTATTGAATTTTTCAACTTGAACACAGAACAGTACACACACGCTCCAAAATGGATATTTAACAAATGAAATTAATTGCAAAAAAAAAGGTAAAAATTTAACTCTAATTAAGCCAACGTAAACATTCAATTACATGGAACTGGATTCATAACAGGCCAGGAAAGCCTCGCAATACAGGAGTGGATAGAGAAGGTCCAATAGATATTGATAAAGGTGTTTGTCGAGTGGTGTGATTGACAGGAGACATATTCACTCGGAATAATATCCAAGAGTCCTTGATCCAGCATATCGAAATACTTTTCCTCGCTGCAAAAGACAAAATATGAAACGGTCTTTTATATCTGATATGGGATGTCACAGGCTCAGGGAGAAGCTGCCGTGTTTATTAATAACACTTTGCGGTTTTGAGCGAGATGGCTGCTGATTAGCACAAACTATAAATAGCACACAGTCGCACACATTATGTTTACACCAACGAGACAAGTGAATAGAGTGCAACAACCTTCGTTTTTTTTTTTTACATTCTCACACGTGCACTTTGAGACACTTTGAGAAAAATGTAAAACTGTGAAAAGCGCCCGACAGACGCACTGAACTTTGTTTATACGCGCACGTCTACGTCGTTTAAATCCTATTTCGCGTCACTTCATTGTTATTATTAGGCGGCATTTTTTGTGGGAAAGGTCCGTTAGTCCATGGGCTTCACGAAAGAATGACGCGTAGCGTATCGACCTTATGACATCATGTACATTTCCGTGTTATTATTCAATCTGATTGGCTGATGGTCAAAGAGAATGAAAGGAAGGCTTGTGTAGCATGTCTTGTAGTGTGTTGTGTAGTGTGTGTACTATGTAGTTTAGTTGTAATGTTTAATATTAGATGAACTGTCCTATGTATTCCACTGATGCTTATATTCATATTTTTAACACTATCTGCATCGGCTGTATCATTATTAAACATCTATTTTCGGCATTTTAAGTGTGATTCGTAATATGAAAATGTAATGCATAAAAAAAGTTATTATAATACTAGCATTCTCTGTTTGAAAATGGATAAATCAATCAATCAACGTGTCAATAAAACTCAGATTTGAGTTCTAAAGCTTGTGTGAATCTAAACCTCTATAACTATTTCTGTAATTATATAAATATACCTGTATTCTGTGTGTTTTCTCTCTGTAGTGAGGCCGAAATCGACAACTTCTTCCAAACCAACAGCGTGAAGCATCTCGCTCTGGTGTTTGAACGTAAAAGCTCTTACGTCGGGAGAGAAGTGAGTGATTACCGGATCCTGATGGTTCATGTGGGGTTTATGTGTGTGTGTGTGTGTGTGTGTGTGTGTGTGTGTAGGTGACGCTGGACCTGTTGCAGTACGAGAACATCGCCGTCCGCAGGGTTCTGGACACGGAGAGCAGTTTGGTGTCCAGGTTCGGGGTGACCGACTTCCCGTCCTGCTTCCTGATCTCTGCCGGAAACGTTTCCAGACTGAAGGTGTAAGTGCTGCTCAACTTCCTTCTCTACTGTGATTGGCAACATTCTAGCAGCATTTGAGAAGGCACACGGAGTCTCCGCCCACTCAGTGACACGCCCACATGTGATTGGCAGCATTGTAGCAGCATTTGAGATGGCACACGGAGTCTCCGCCCACTCAGTGACACGCCCACATGTGATTGGCAGCATTGGAGCATCATTTGAGATGGCACACGGAGTCTCCGCCCACTCAGTGACACGCCCACATGTCTCATTTTGTTTAATTTATGAAGTTATCAGGGTTCCTACGGATGCTGGAAATCCTTGAAAACGCCTGAATTTCAATTATGTGTTTTCAAGGCCTTAAGAATGCTTGAATTTTGGATGAAGTACTTGAAAATAAAATTATACTGTTTTCACAACAAAGAAATACAGTGGCAAATTAATCTGATAAAAATATGAATACAATTTCATATATTGCTAGTCGGGACGCAATTAACATGTGAATGCCCTAATGAGTTCCAAGCCCCATAAATTTAGACACATTTTATAAATAATATGACTAAATTTTGTAATAACTAATAAAGAATTAATCAATACGTGTTATATAACAGTTATTTGAAGAAAAAAAAATAGTACCGTGGTACTCAAGTGAAAGAATAAAAATCAGTTTATTGTCCATCTTTAAGTACACTTATTTGAGTCATTTTGACTCAAATCTTTAACTCGAATGAATAATTTCGAGTCATTTTGTTCACTTTCATTTCGTTCATTTGTCTAGTCGACTGTCAATTAGTTTGTACAGTCAATATAAAACAGAGTCGACTGTCTTTGCAATAGCACTTATCTGATTGCTATTACAAAGCACAACTTTAAAATATAATTAATATGCCTATAATAAATAATATAACTATAATAAGGTTTCATTTTGGCTGTATTCAGGCAGACCATTAAATGTATATTTTACCAAAACTGTCTGGTGCTGGAAAAGCTTGAACTTGGACCGTGAAAGTGCTTGAATTTGACTTTTCGGAAACTGTAGGAACCCTGAGTTTTATTTGTCTTTTACTTTTACTTTTTACTTTTTCCAAGTTTTGCTCCGTGATCGTTAAACCTTGAAACGTCACATCACCTCCTTAAATAAGACTTGGTGCTTGAGCTTCAACCTTAAAACTTGTAGTTTTCAAATCTTGTAGATCGTCATCGTTTGTCGTAACATTAATTTATATAAATGAGAATACCGTATTTACGCGATTTTACAGGCACAAAATACAAAAAAAATATATACATTTTTCATTAATACTTTATTTAGGAAAACTTGTGACTGGTATCATTTTGATATCGTTTCACTTGAATAGTAGATCACAAAAAGTCCATTCTAGTGGTCAGGACTTCAAGCCGCTGCATAAAGACCACGTGTTTACGTTTATTTGTGATTGTTCCTGACTTGATATACGGAAAAACGGGGGCTTACATTTACACGCATATTTGAAATCGGTGATTTATAAGCACCACTGAAAATTTGGAGCGTCGAAAATTTGAAAAGTATGGCGACTTATATTCACGTAAATACGGTAACACAAGTCATGTTTTACTAAGTAATGTTTTAACGACTATTTCTCTCAGTGGATCAAGATCGATCTTTCTTCAGCACTTTGGTTTCGCCTCTATGATCTGGTGCTGGAAGGCTCCGGCCACATCTGCTGGTGCTAATGAATTATTCTGGATCTGCGCTCCGACGATCAAATCTCACCGGGAGATGTGATCACGCTTTGTTGTGAGCGAAGCAGCTTGGCAGAGGTGTGGGGCCTTTTTAGATGACAAACGCAGGGCGCGGTGATTTATGGAGGCTTCCTGTGCTGCGTGAGTTTTAATCTTCCAGGGCGAAACAATGCTGCCCGCTTTGCATTTCACCTGGCTCTGCGCGGAAACAGATGGTCTGAGCGCGTGATGGATCGGGCGTGGCACGTGCTCTCCGGCGCCCCCCGGGGACCCCGACATCACCCTTCTGAGTAGAGCTTGATTGGAGCGAGGCGGGACGCTCGTTGCGTGATCTGGAGTGACACCTCATCAGTTGACCACGCCCCCCCCATCTGCTCATCCAATGAGAGGAGGGAAGCAAACGATGCTGAGGAGAACGAGACTGTGGGAGTGTCGGATTTAGTGCTGCGTTGTTGTTTCTGTGCTTGTTGAAAGTACTTGAGTACACTTTAGGAAGTTTTGTAAATATTGTTAATGATTTTTGGACTTGGTGGGGTTTTGGCTACTTTGTACTTGTACTGAGTGTCAAAAATGCAAGCAGCTTTTACATTCACACCGTCCCAATAAATTTGTGCAATCAAAAGTACAAGTACAAATACTATGCTCAGTGTTTCAATGACAGAATAATTTCTTCAGTTTCTTTACACGTTCGTTGTACTTTTTAGGTTTGAGGTTTTTTAGAATCATTTGTGTTATGCATACGTGTACACATTGTATATTTACTAAATTTGCTAAAATCCTTAAAGTGTACTCAAGTTGTTTACTTTGTTTTGCAGTCATTTTTCAGGTACCGTATGCCCTCATTTTTTTACATGTAGGATTTAACTTTTATAAATTTTGTAAGGGAAATTCATGTTATTTTAGCATACATCGTATAACCTCTAATAGAACGCCATGGCGGTCTAATTTCCAACTCTTCCCTCAAGGTGGCGCTCTATTAGAGGGGGGGGGGGCTACGGGGGCCACATGCATTAATAAGTAAATCTGGTTAATCTGTTATGAAGATTTATGAAGATTTTTTTTTTTAGAGCGAAACATAAACACAAAATGTACGTAAAAGAATCGTACTAGTATATTGTTTACGTTGTTTTCTGGAATAAGATGCCAAAAATATTAAAGGTAAATTTCTAAGAAACAAACAAATCTTTACGTTATGGTTTGAGAGCTTTTTTTCAAATCAGATTTTTTATCTGTAATTTCTTTTTTCAAGTTTCACATAGGGACGGCCTTTACTCTGATTGGCTGGTTAGAATGTGATTGACAGCTGCTTGACAAGAAAACCCCTTTGTCAAATGTTAGAACCCAATGTGGCCCACGAATCAAAAAGTTTGCCCAGCCCTGATTTAGATACATTTTGTGATTCAGATGTAATTTAATATCATGTTATATTACAATATTTATAAATATGAAACATATTGGTGTCTGTAAAAGGTTGTTATTATAATATACAGTAATATCATTAGGTTCATTCAAAATAAGCACACAAACACACAGTTTACATATATTTTAGTGAGTATATACACATATACTTTTCTGTATTACATTTCTATACATTACATATACATACAGTATACATTTCTGCAAAGATGTGTCCATGTGTTTTTTTATTCAAGGATACAGCTGTACTGCATAAAATATAAATTAATACATAAAAACATGTACATAAACGGCAGTTTACGTAAAAATGCATTATTATTATTATTATTATGTATATCTATATTTTGTATCAATTTATGTATTACAGCTGTTTATGTGATGTAGTTGTGTTCTTTTCTTTTACAGTGCTAAAACTACCTACGTTTTTTTCCCCCTCTTGTCATTTTAAAGCCTATTCAACAAGCTGGAGCTCGATAAACATGGACTTTGGTTGTTTCTAGAGTGAGAGTCACGACAAGCCGTCCAGATTCTGGTCACATGACGCGTCTTGTTTTCCTCCCTCAGACACAGTGAAGCTCGTGCCTTCTACTCATACGCCCTCCAGCGGCTGCCAGGGGTAGTGCGGGCAGGAAAGGCTCCGGTGCCCATCGACGTCCTCCTCAAGAACGACACTCTGCTGGAGTGGAGAGCGTTTAACAGGTAACACACTCGGCATCATGCGTAAACCTCACACTTTTCTGACGAAATACGTGTTTTCAAGAACGGAAAGTTGTTAGAAAATGTTTTCGTTTATTACAAAGTTATTTGTTCGCCTTAAATACGTCATTTAATTCCTCGAAAGGTTTTACATCGAACATGTATGTAAATATATAGTTACACACACATACTTATATGCGGATTAGAGCTGCACGATTAATCGTTAAAAGATCGCGATTTCGATTTTACCCTTCCATGATCTCAATTCAGCATTTATACGATTCTGCCAAACTGGGTTTCTGTCAGACTGCTCGTAACCAGACAATAAACGGGGAGAATGAGTGATTAAACACAACGGTAAAGTACGACATTGCACTACCTGAAAAAGGATTTTATTCTGAAGTGAAGATTTTATACATCTACCGTTGAGGACAAAATTATTAGCCCCGCCTACAAAACAATCATTGTTTGATAAGTGTTTCAAAAGTGCTTTTAAACAGAGCTGATTATTTTGTCCTCAACTGTACATTATACTGTTTAGTTTAAAGTTTTAATTAATAGAAATAATCATTCTTAATAATTTCATTCTTAAATAATAGAATGAAACATAAAATGTAAAGTTTTCCAAGTAATTTGTGTTATTATTTTGCTGTTTGACGACCTGATTTTCAGGGTTAAATATTGAAAATGATAAAATATCCATAAAGAGTCGTAATCTTTAATCTAAGCAAAAAAAAAAATCGTGATTCTCATTTTATCCAGAATGGTGCAGCCTTAATACACATACACACAGTACACATACACGTATATATACATACACACATATATGTACATATATACAGTACAGATACACATACGTAGAAATGTTACTATTTTAAAGAGCGAGAGCGAGCGAGAGGTTTGACTATGATTGTGATTGTGTGTGATTAGGACTGGTGTGTACATGTCTGATCTGGAGTCAGCGCTGCATTACTCTCTGCGTGTGGAACTGTCTGCACACACCAGCATTAGTGGAGATGATCTCAGCGCGCTCAAGAAATACACATCTGTACTGGCCAAGGTCAGTGACTCGTCTGCGCTGTAGTGACGCGTGGTGTCCACTAGGGGCTTTAGTGTGAGGTTTGCGTGTTCCGTCCACCATGAGAAGCTTGACATGACACGGAGATCGTGCTGTTTCACAAGCCAATGTCAAAAATGAAACGGACTTTTGGCTTTTCTTTTGATTTTTTTTTTATTTTACTTTTGAATTGTTTTTTTTCTTATCTGCGTCCATACAACGGCTCAAAAACACACGTACAAGCAACACATTAAATTATTTGAACCTTTTAAATGCACATTTTTTTAAATTTAGGTTCAAATATGTTTTTGTTTTTGTTTTTTCATTAAATCAAGTTGACATTTTTTACAAACTCGATATTTAATTCATTTTTTAATCTCTTTTTTTGAGATTGGTTTTTTTGTTTTTGTTTTTTTTATTCAGAATCATTATGCAAATGTGTTCATACAGAGTGATTTACCTGACATGGAGAGTTTTACTTGTGCTTGTTTGCCTGGGAATCAAACATTGAATTGAATTGAATTGTGAGTTGAATCGGTGTGATTTGAATTTCGAACAACGATGAACAATGGACATTTTTATTTTTGACGGATTCTGCATAGCGACTTTATGCTGGTCTCGGACTAAGAAAAGCGCTATATAAATAAAACTTGAATTGAATTGAATTGAATTGAATTGAATTGAATTGAATTGAATGGAACGGAACTATTTATTATTTATTATTTATAAATATAATAAAATAAATTATTATAAATGATTATTATAAAAAAACATCCTTATGATCTGGTTTTACAAAGTTTCAAAGCATAAAGCCGCAATTAATTTCATCCATTAAATGGTTGACGGACACTTTTTTTTTTTTTTTTTTTTTTTTTTGTGCGATTCGGGATCCATTCTTCTCAGCGGGATGAGACGCGTGGCGCGGATCTCCGTGACCTTCCGCTGGCTCTGCGTCCATCAGTGTAGCTCGGCCAATCGCTCTGATTATTTAGGAGGCTCTGGGGAGGAGCAGACGCTTGACTCCGCCCCCTTCAGTCAATACTGGCGCTCCCGGCGGGATCCCAGTGCAGGCGCGGCCCGTCCCAGAAGAAAAGCGTCCCGGCTTGTTAAACAGACACTGTGAAGAGGAAGTGTTTAACCCCACTGAAGCCCCGCACCGGGAGATTAATGCTGGCGCGCACACACACACACACACACACACACACACGTGAATCCTGCGCTGAGATGGATTGTTTACAGGTTAGATTAAGATGCTTAGAACTCAGACAGGCTGGTGTAATGGGATAATCCCAGCAATGTCAAAACCTGCCCTGCCAATCCCAACCTTCACTCGCCTCAGGTGTCACACACACACACACACACACACACACACACACACACACCCTGTGTTCCCAGGAGACGGGCACGTTAAGTGTGTGTGTGTACAAGAATATATGTGTGTGTGTTTGTGCGTGCGCGCGTGTTTGTGTTTGTGCGTGCGCGTGCGTGTGTGTGTCTATAGAATATATACAAATGTGTATCTTTACACAATAAGTTGTTTGTGTATAAATGTGTTTGTGTGTGTGTGTGTGTGTGTGTGTGTGTGCTTATATGTAAATGATTGTGTCTATACAGAAGAATATATATAGAAGTGTCTGTGTGTGTCTTTAAAGATACGTGTGTGTGTGTGTGTGTGTGTGTATAGAAGAATGCATGTGTGTATAAATAAGTATACGTTTAATGTTGTGTGTATATGCATTTATATATGAGTGTGTTTATATCGTATATACGAGGTTGTGTGTATGCAGTGTGTATTGAATGTTTGTTTGTGTGTGTGTGTGTCTGTGTGTATCCAATTATATGAGTGTGTCTATACAAGTCTGCTAAAGGTAAGTGTGTGAGTATACAAAAATGTGTTAGTGTATAAATAAGTGTGTGCGCAAGTTGTGTGTGTGTCTATGCATGTATTTATGGGTGTGTCTATACAGTGTGTGTGTGTGTGTGTGTGTGTGTGCGTGCGTGCGTGCGTGCGTGCGTGCGTTTATCTATGATGTGTGTGTGTGTGTGTGTGTGTGTGTGTGTATACAGTATATACAAACACACAAATAAATATGCAAAAGTATGATTGCATGTAATCTATTGTTGTAATTTCTGTTGTGTTTGTAATGTCTTTTAATTATTAATACCAATATACTAACAATACGTAGCATGTGATTGGCCGCTGCTGTCAGTCATCGACTCGCTGTGCACATACGGTCGTTTCTTCGTTGTCGTGCGTTTGCTGAAGGACGCCGTTGCTGATTGGTCCGACACACTGAGGTTTTCCTCGGCCTGTCGCCGAACGCATTTCGCCGCACAATCCGGATTTGTATGAATCAGAACGTGCATTTCAGGATTAAAGGCGCGGATCTCGGAGACACGAGAGCATTACAAAGAGGTTTTAGGATTAACCCTCCTCATCCAGCTTTCTTGAAAGGGGCATCCAGAGAATAACACACACTCGGACCGAGACGTAATGTTCCGTCACTCATAGCGTGAACATGTTTAGATTTACAAAAAAAAAGAGGAGAACCGGCGCGACCTCAAGATAAGTTCAAAATAAGTTTTTTTTTAGTTCAAAATAAAAAAAATTTAATCGATTAAAACTCAAATATGTAACAAATTAATAGTCCTAGACTCTTTTCTAATTAATAAATATATGAATATACGGATTAATTAATTTTAGAACACAATCACAATAGTGTCCTGCATACCAGCTCTTCTGTTATAAACTCCAGCTTCAACAATATGTATAATAATAACAACATAATAATATCTATTAGTGAGCAATATTATCGGGCAGTTGTCATATAAAAAGTTTATACAGTACTCATAATACAGAATGGTTCAATTTATTAGCTCGATTTCGTTACATGGGCATTATGTTGTTTAAATAATATATTAACTATAATGTTTCTGGTAATGAATTAATATTTATGTGTCTGACTCTGACCTAAAGAACAAGCTCTGAAATATTAAGACACGCGGGGTTAAACCTGGAGAAGGTTTCTCTCTCTCTCTCTCTCTCTCTCGCTCTCTCTCTTTATCTCTCTCTCTCNTGTATATCTCTCTCTCGCTCCTATCTATCTATCTATCTATCTATCTATCTATCTATCTATCTATCTATCTATCTATCTATCTATCTATCTATCTATCTATCTCTCTATCTCTCTATCTCTCTATCTCTCTATCTCTCTATCTCTCTATCTCTCTCTATCTCTCTATCTCTATCTCTCTCTATCTCTCTCCATCTCTATCTCTCTATTTCTCTCTCTCTTTCTAAGCCCCGCCCTCACAGACAGTTACAAAGACCAATCAAACTAACGATGACATTGTGTATTACCCAATCAAAAGTTGAAAAGGTGACGTCTTCATAAAAAGCATGTGAGATGATTTGCATGAGATGCTGCTTTAAAAAAATAAATAAAATGATTACTAAACTACTACTACTACTACTACTACTACTACTACTACTAATAATACTAATAATAATAAATATATCGTTGTTATAATAATAGAATAATAACACGAAACGCGCGAATAACTCCGCAACGCTAACTCCGATCGGTTCGATGATAGTGTCATTGGATCCGGCTTGCGTCGCGTAAACTTTTACGTGGGAGGTTTTTTTTGATACGACGCACCGTTTCCGAGATACGGGCCATTTTATGCAAAAATTCCTAACATTCCTCAAACGAATAACAATATAGAGCCTTTGGTGAGGGGGTGACAGGGACAAATTGTCGGATTCGTCTCATCATTTGAGTTTTGGTTCTGGGGTGTTAGTGGGTGTCTGGGGTGAGTGTCGGGAATGTGGGCGGGGTTTCCACTTTTTGGCCACGAACGAAAAATAATAGTCACTCACCTTTGGTGAAGGCGAGTGCCTAATAATAATAATAATAATAATAATAATAATAATAAACAAAAACATATGGACAATAGCCACCCGCTGTTTCAAAACGGCTCACGTAATTCCATTCTCAAATAATTTAAAGCACGGTTGGCGAACGTGTCATGGTCCTTTGAAGAAGCTTGAAAACTAGACATTTTTGTAAATGTATAAAACTCGTCCATTTATAAAACTTATAGAACACGAGGTAAAAAGAGGACATGTCCGGGTAAAACAGGAAGCTTCTTTACGTTTTCAGCTCCTTTACGTGGCCACTATAACGCCTCCTAAAGGTGGAGATTATAGGAGGCATCTTCAGGCCTGAGAGAGAGAGAGAGAGAGAGAGAGAGAGAGAGAGAGAGAGAGAGAGCGAGAGAGCGAGAGAGCGAGAGAGCGAGAGTGAGAGGGGGAGAGAGAGACACAGAGAGAGAGAGAGTGAGAGGGGGAGAGAGAGAGAGAGACAGAGAGAAAGACAGAGAGAGAGAGGGGGAGAGAGAGAGACACAGAGAGAGAGAGGGAGAGAGAGACACAGAGAGAGAGAGACAGAGAGAGAGAGAGAGACACACAGAGAGAGGAAGATTGTGGTTTCTGGAATGCTGGTTGTAATGGGATTGGAGATGACATATTGCAGGGGTGAGGTGGATTGTGGTGGTGGGCCGGGAGGAAGGGTGGATGACTCTGTCAGGACGCTGATTTGAGAGGCTTGTTGTGGTTTGTGATCCATGGTTTTGACGTGGATGGATGGCGCAGATCTCATGTGTGTGTGGAGAACCCTGTGTCCTGTTGCCATGGCTCCGTTAGCTTTGCTGTAGTTGTTGCCAGTTTGTGCCCATTTAAAAGGCTTTTTTTTTCTTTTTAAATAATTCAGAATTATTAAAAATTCCACCAAACCATTCTATTTTACCTAAGCTGTGTGTGTGTGTGTGTGTGTGTGTGTGTGTGTGTGTGTGTGTGTGTGTGTGTGTGTGTGTGTGTGCGCGTGTGTGTGTGCTGTGCATACACACACACACACACACACATACGATACATCTGCAAACAAGTATATTTGAACACATGTATAAACTTCTACGTTTTTCAAATAAACACACACAGACACACACACATACACATGATTTATTTGTATACATTTATTTATATATTCTGTAAACTGTATATACTGATATATGCATGTTTATAAAATTCACACACACACACGGTGAGAAATTGATCTACGGTATAGTGTGTGTATTGCTTTATGTAAATGAAATGAAATGATGAAAAACTATTTACAGACCTGCATCTCAATGTTTCAAAAATACACACATAGTCATGTATTTGCATATACAGTACTACTTGCTATAGATATTTTTGTTTAATGTATGTGTGTGTGTGTGTGTGTGTGTGTGTGTGTGTTTTACATATGTACACACACCAATATACATTCTGTGTGTGTGTGTGTGTGTGTGTGTGTGTGTGTGTGTGTGTTTGTTTTCTTTATTCTCGCACAAACTAGTATTTTACAATATGAAAAAAATAGCACTCATCAGCACTTTACAAAAGTGGTTGTCATCTGACTCAATGGGTCCTGTTTTTGCTTTAAATACAGTAAAGTTTGTGGTGTCTTTGTCTTGTTAACCAGTCTCTCTGACTCACGTCTCAAACTCTGCGATCAAACGTCACTTTCTCTAATGTCTCTCTCTCTCTCTCTGTGAATCCGGCAGCTGCTGCGTGCTTCACACCGGCTTGTCCAGCTCCAGCGCAGCAGAGATTTGGGGTTTACACCTAGTTTTTGAACAATGGCTTTTGTCTTCCTCGTCCTCCTCGTCGCTCTGATAATGAGCTTTTCACACTCGTCCACCTCCACTGAGACTTTCTCCCGTTCCCCACCTGAGCTGCCGTGATTAGGAGTCTCCCAGATTAAGGGGAGGAATCAGAAGGGCGCGGGGGTTAAGTAAATCTCCACCGGGCCTTTTTAAGTGAGCTGCGTTTTAATAGAGATCCTGTTAGAGGCTGATGAATGAAGCGCCAGCAGATGGCCAGCGGCAAATTGAAAAGAGGCCAGGGCACAAATCAAAGGAAGGTGCACCTCTGGGAGCGTGTGTGTGTGTGTGTGTGTGTGTGTGTGTGTGTGTGTGTGTTCGCACAGGTAGAGAACTGTGAGGATGGGACTGGCTTCATTCCCTTAAACGGCAAATATAATGCTGGACGTTAGGCAGCTACTGTACCTGAGGTCACAGAAATATGTCAAACTATTTTAAAAACACGATACTCACATGAAAGAAAAAAAGTGTGTTTGTGTGTGTGTGTGTGTGTGTGTGTGTGTGTATGAGAGGAGGTTGTTTAACTCCCAGCATTAGAACAGCTGTATAAGGGAATGGACTCGACACTTCTTTGCATCTAAGCTGGATTTTAAAATACAGTATTACATATTTAAAATATTTTTACTTTGTTACAATGTTGTCAAATGTTTGCAACAAAGTATCAGAATTATTAACCCACACACACACACACACACACGGAAGATTATATTTTTTTAATATAACGCACATGCTTAAGTTTATAACTTAAAGAAATTCTGCCCTTAGTTAACCAATATTGAGTCTAATAAATTTGTCACTAGTTTTAGGTCACGTGACAAGCGTTCAAGCAGGCCTTCATCAGGCCGCTTATTAAGAAGCCTTATCTTGATGCAAATATGATCACTGATTATAGACCAATTTTGACCCTTCCATTTACATCGAAAATTCATGAAAAAGTTATTTCAGGACGTCTCTGTACATTTCTTGAACAGAACAATTGATTTGAACATTTTCAGTCAAGCTTTAGATCGCACCACAGCACAGAAACGGCACTATTCAGAGTCACCAATGATCTTCTAATGGCATCAGATAAAGGGAACGTTTCACTATTAGTTCTTTTAGATCTTAGTGCTGCATTCGACACTGTTGACCATGACATTTTAATACATAGACTTGATCATTACGTTGGAGTTTCTGGACACGCGTTAGAATGGTTATCGGTCCGATCGCCTCCATTTCTGTCCATGTAAATGGAGTCTCATCGCCCAGATACAGCATTAAGTATGGAGGTCCACAAGGCTCAGTGCTCGGCCCAATCCTATTCTCAATTTGTATGTTTTCTCTAGAAGACATAATCAGAAAGCATGGTCATAGCTTCCACTCTTACGCAGACGACACACACATTTATATCTCCGCAACGTCTAACGAAACCTTGCCAATATTTCCAAGATTGCTTCAGCGACGTTAGATGACAAGTCGTTTTCTCATGCTGAACTCAGACAAAACCGAATCATTACTTGTTGATTCGAACTTGTGCAGTATGAATGTAAACGTGCTTATACGTGCTCCTTGTGCATGTCAGTATTTCCCAGGCCGTCCGTCTGTGAAGAGCGCGCTGAAGGCCGTCGACGACTGGCTGCAGAACCAGGACACCCAAGTCCAGTACCGGGATTTCCGAGACGTTCTGGACAACACCGTGCAGGTTAGAGGAGAACGTTCTTCCTGTTCCGAGTTTTAACCCTCGTGTGTTTGGGACGGACAAGCTCTTGCCTTTATTTAAAACGACCTGATGGAGTCGATGAGCATTTGACGTAAGAACTCGTGGGGTCGCCGGGTCGGAATATTGGGATACTGTCAGGGATGTAAATGTATGCTTTTGCTAGTCCACGCATAAATTACGTGCAGAAGACCGAAGACTGCTCTGGTCTAGTGTTCATTTCCTTGACAAAATATTTCTACCATCGTCTTCGTCAACGACACTTTTTCCCCCGACGAGATCTATCGAGAAAACTCCCGCTTTTATGAGCGGGACGAAAACTATAACTACATTTATTGACACTTTTCGTCAACGAATAAAAACTAAACAAAAATGTGACAACGTCCAATCATAATCTGAGCTTGTGGAGAAAGGCGGGTGCAAACGCAAAGTGGACCATTCAGGACACAGAGCCAAAAATACAACACACCTGAAGCGCCATCTGCTGATTAAAATTCTTTATTCACCGTGCAACCATTTGTTACTTATAAACGTGATGCAATTATAATTCATTTAATTTTACTGTATTTATTTTTCTCTTTGTTGAGGTTTCACTTATGAGAAAACATTTATTAGAATTGAAAGAAAAGTGCATAAAAATAAGTTCAAGGAAAAGAAATGTTTATCCAAATAGGTAAGATCTTTGTAAAAATTTTATATGTTCATAGTTAAGCACGTACGTATTCACATTTCTTAGACGTAGCAACTCTAGTAAACATTTAGAATATTTAGCACCTATATTTTCGTTGACTAAAACTGTACTGTAATTTAGTCGACTGAAATGGCGTGGCACTAAAGTTAGACTAAAACAAAAAAAAATGAAGATGACTAAATTGAGACCGGATTGAGAGTTTCAGTCAAAAGACCATGACTAAAACTAAATAAAAAAATGTTGTCAAAATGAACGCTGCTCCGGTCATGTGATCGAGACGAAACCGAACTTTGCCAGTGCACTCGGAGTATATGATGCAGTCAATAAGCGCACGCCGCGCACGCAAGCGCTCTCTGCAGTCGTTAGTGACATCATTAGCTTTTAGCCGCCCAATCAATGAATCAATGAGGAAGTAGGAACCAGGCCGGGAAGGAAATTGACTGTTGCCATCAAAGATCATCACCGCGCGTTACACGTCCACCAATCAGATGCTCCGCTGCAGATACGTTTCCACACCATATAGTCCGTAGGTTAAAATTCTAAAAGGTGTTTTATTCTTCCTGAAGTGAGATGATGTGAGGAGGTTTTACGTTCTTCTACCTGCGTCACTTCATCTGACGAGTGATCTGACGACAGCATCGACTGCCTTGTGATTGATTTCGTGTCTCACTAGTCGATTGCGTGCGTGTGTGTGTGTGTTTTCAGACCAGTGATGCGGTGTTGCCGGACGCTGTGCGCTGGGTGGGTTGCCAGGGCTCTCAGGCTCGCTTCCGTGGATATCCCTGCTCTTTCTGGACTCTCTTCCATGTTCTCACAGTGCAGGCGGAGGAAGTCGGTGGCTCAGGTACCTTCTCATTACATCGACCTGAGGTGTAAAGAGTACCGGAGAAACATACTTGAGTAAAAGTACAGATACCGTACTGTTAAAACTGACTTTATTACATGTTACAAGTCACCAATTCCAAGGCGATTTGAGTAAAAGACGTACATTTTTCAAAGAACTTTTATTTTACTTCTATTTAGGTGTTTAATCGTTTAGGCTCAAAAAGAATCATGAAATGTTAGAAACGAGAAGTTTTTTATTTATGAGGTTTAACTTCCTAAAATGTGTAAAAAAATTTGATGTTTAAAAATGACAGAAAAAAGCAGATCAATGAAAGATACAAAAAGTCAGTCTCAGTCAAACTGTAATGTGCAAAATAAGTGCAACCGCTCTTTCACCTTCAGCATCCTGCAGATGGCGATATCACCCCCAATGAATGAACAAAATGTATTCTTGGTTTCATTTTTCACATTTTAATACAAATACATACATAAATTAAACATGTACTGTCTATTAGTGATGGCAGGTTTGATTCTTTTAACTGATTCGTATCAGTAACTTTTGACCAGTAAAATGAACAATTCTATTCAAGTCATGTCACATGACAATTTTATTCGAGTCGAGTCACGAAACATTCGTTTCAACCGTTTTTTTTGCTGAGTCACTTTTTAGACACCTTAATCTGCACACTTTAACACTTTCTGGATCACCGAGACACTTTTTTGTATTTCACTCACTTTTTAAGTATTTTTACTTTTTTTTACATTATTTGATTTTTTTGGACATTTTTTTTCTTGATAATTTTGTCTTTTGATATTTTATCTTTGTATCTACTGTATTTCTACGTGTTTCTATTCTTTAGCTTCATTTTATCGTATCTCCCCCATCACTACATGTTGTACCACGTATATAGAATTTGAATGTGACATTAAATGGATGGATGGATGGATGGATGGACAGAGAAAGACAGTGTGAAGTGTCTGACCCTCACATGCCCTGACACCACGGCTCCGGCTTTGTGTGATTTTTTTTTTTTTTTTATTTTGTTGTTCAAATTCGCTTCAAACGGCGATTGTTTAAATTCTGTTCTGTAACTAAATTGTATTTTCGTACAGCCCCTAGTGGCCAAATCGACAAACTCACCCACTTTTCTCACATGCATAGAGAGATGTCCACTTTTCTCAGACGTACGGAGATGTAGAACCTGTGCATACGAATGAATGAAACGAAAACGAAACGAACGAATGAAACGTGCCTTGTGCACAAACCTTTATAGTTGTCTTTTGTATTGAAGTGCGATGGATGTGAGTGACCTCTCGTTGTGGAGAAGTCTGTGTGTGGCCGACTAAGAACCCGTCTGGGCCTCACTTAAACACACACCAGCGTGTTCTCTGTCCGGAAACCAGAGCGGGCCTGTTGTTCTGGCCTCGTGTTTTTGCCGCTGGAAAGTAATTATGTGTAGGTTAAAGAGAGGGATTTGTTTAGATTATTTGGGATTGGGAAGGGTTAATATAAGACCCGGTGAACACAACTTCTCCACTCACACTTAATCCCGCGGCTTACAGCGTGTGCGTGCGTGCGTGCGTGTGTGTGTGTGTGTGTGTGTGTGGCGAGCAGGGACGGGGGTCTCCATCTGTCTGCTGTCAGTTCTCTGGATTACTGTCCACCGGCTCAACTCGCTAAAGAAACCCAGCACGGACTAAATACTGCCGTGCAAAAGCAACTGTTTTTATTTGGGACCTTTTTTTTTTTTTTTTTTAAGTTATTCTGAAGACGTTCTGATTCTAAAATTGTCGGACCCCGTGGCCCTTTGGTTGACTTAACTAGCCCGTGTACGGATTAATGGAGATTACAAACTACCTTTATTATAATTTAGTAACATACTGGCTATATATAAAATCACTATCATTATAGAGTTATAAAATGTCTTGTATAATTACATAAACGAATTATATAAAACTTGCCTTATGCATGAACTTTTTAGGTTTTTTTTTTTGTTTTGAAGTTTTTCATTTGCGTGTAATGGCATCTTTGTAAAGTTATTGTAAAAAAATTTTTTTAAAAGGCTTCCGAGTTCCGCTTTTGGTTTTGCCCTTCGCAATATTTTCCTATTTTGTTCTTGTGAACCCTCATAAAACATTAAATGCCACCAGATATGAATGTTCTCAGACCTAGCTTGTTTTGTTTTACTGCTTTGAGTTAGAAAACACATAAAAAAATCCTAAACCCCTAAAGGGATGAGCAGAGTTGCTTTATTTCGTGAGCGAATTGATCTTGTTAACAAAACAAAAACTGTGTGTGTGTGTGTGTGTGTGTGTGTGTGTGTGTCTACAAAAATGTACATGTAATACAATATAGTACAGACATGGAATTTGTACAAAAGAGGAGAGAAGTTGTACAGTTGTTTTACAGGGATTTACACATTGAGGGATATTGCTAATAATGTTAAGTTAAGCTGGAAATTCCTAACTCCGGTAGGACAAATTTATGTATTTTTTGGCCCTATACCGGTGTGACGTAATATGATGCCCCGTTTTCTGATAGATTTATTTAAATCACATCATAAATGTTAATTTAGTTTGTGTCTCTGTTGTTCATTTTTGCGAGAAGGAATGAAATATCTGCGCACTGTTCGGAGTCAAAAAAATTCTGTACGTATACCGCACGTATAATACGGGGTATATATATATATATATCCGCCGAACTCTACCACACCCACAATCTAACCCACGTGCAATAACATTATTTATGTTTCATTCATTTCATGTCATTGTTTTCTTTTTTTATTTATTAATTTATGTTATAACACTTTAAAAAAGAGGGGATAAGGCGGAGTCAGACCAAACTCAATTTGCGTCTTGGCCATGAAAAGTTTCTAATTCTGATATATCGAGTCTCCACTTTGAGCCCGAAATGTTTAAAAAAAAACGTCAACTTCGAGCAAATACGGTAACAGAAATAAGTACAGGGTATTTGACGAGTGGAACAAAATGGCAGCTGCCTCCGACTATAAAGCAACGAGGCGTAAAATGTGCACTTCAGAAAGGCTGCGAGAGGTGATGATTATTTGTTTGTGTTGTTGTGGTTTTCCCAGAGCCTCAGGAAGTGCTGCGGGCGATGAGGGCGTACGTGCTCAGCTTCTTCGGCTGCAGACCGTGTGCCGCTCACTTTGAGGGGATGGCTAGTGAGAGCCTGGATCACGTGACCTCGCTGTCCAGCGCCGTCCTCTGGCTGTGGGCGCGGCACAACCGCGTGAACAACCGCCTGGCAGGTCAGTGAGTCCAGAACCAGCCCGGGTTCGTCTCGACAAAGATTGTTTTATTTCGTTTTAGTCACGCTCTTTTGACGAAAACTCATTTTTGAATTAGTCCCAATTTAGTCATCTTCATTTTTTTTTTGTTTTAGTCTCATTTTAGTCGACTAACTACCGCAGCATTTCAGTCGACTAAATTACAGTATAGGTTTAGTCAACGGAAATATAAGTGCTATATATTCAGAATGTTTACTAAAGTTGCTACGTCTATGAAATCTGAATACGTGGTTAACTATGAACATATAAAATATATACACAGATCTTACTTATTTGGGAAAACGTTTATTTTTCTTGAACTTATTTTTATGCACTTTCATACCAAATAAATGTATTTTCATAAATGAAACCTCAACAGAGAGAAAAATAAATACAGTAAAATTAAGTTACCGGTAATTATAATCGCATCACGTTTATAAGTAACAAATGGTTGCGCAGTGAAAACAGATGTATCAATCAGCAGATGGCGCTTCAGGTGTGTTGTGTTTTTGGCTTTGCGTCCTGATTGGTTCTCGTTGCGTTTGCACCCGCCTTTCTCCACAGGCTCGGATTCTGATTGGACGTCGTCACAAAAGACATTTTTGTTTAGTTTTTATCCATTGACGAAAGTGTCAATAAATGTAGTTGTAGTTTTCGTCCCTGAGCGGGAGTTTATATATAGTTCTCGTTTAGTTTTCGTCGGGGAAAAAGCGTTGTTGACAAAGACGATGACGAAAATATTTCAGAACGACATTAACAGTGGGATGAGGAGACCTTCCTCGGAAGGGAAACACCAGGAATTTGGTGGATTTCCCTCTCTTCTTCCCTGTAAATCCCTTTAAAGCTGCGATCCTCTGGGCAGACACCAGCTGTCCGCTTCCCTTCCATCCGTCTCCTGCTCTCCTCCTTTTTTAACAAGCTTTGCTTTTTTATCCTCCTGTGCCCCGGTGTGTGTGTGTGTGTGTGTGTGTGTGTGCGTGTCTTTGTTTATATGTGCAGCAGAGTGTGTTCATAGGATATGTGCGTATACATCAATATATATCCTATTAAATAAGCATACGTATAAACCCGGTTATAACTTATCTACATTTAGTTGTGTTTAGTGTATGTCCGTGTTTATGTGCATTAAGTTTGTACATACATTGTACCAGACCAAACACACACACACACACACACACACACACACACACACTGTACCTAGGTTTAGTGAGTATATTTGTGTAGTATGTAAAGCAAATAAATTATTTATTTATGTATTATCTCAATGTAGTGTGTTTAACAAATATTGTGCTTGCTTGTTATTGTATTATTATATATTTAATTTAAGTAAAGTAAAAAAAATGTAAGTGTGTGTGTGTGTGTGTATCTGTTATTTTGGTGTTGTAGTCCTGTTTATGTTTCGTTTATATGAAGGTGTACAGGTATGTAAAACACGCATCATATATATACATCATGATCATATATATTATTATATTATATGTGTGTGTATTTATGTATGTATATATATACTCTATATTTATATATATATGTGTGTGTGTGTGTGTGTGTGTGTGTGTATTAAGACAGTTAAAACTGTGAAAAGCACCCTACAAATACTCATTATTATTATTATTATTATTATATATTTGTATCATTATGTATATATGTATCACTATACGTAGATGAATGTGAGATTTAAATGATCAGAAATGTTACACTTAAAGTGACGGAGCAACGTGAAGAATGTTGCATTCCCTCAAAGCTGTGCAATTGAAATTTTAACGCATCTCTATTTGCAAAGCGGCGGCGCCTAAACATCCCGGTGAGGACTCGCCGTGTCAGCTGACTGTGCTCCACAAGGGCCATAAAGGGAGTCGGTGGCTTGTCTTCACACTTGATTAATTCATTTGTTTGTCCTCTTTAGCCGTCCCCTGCCTCTTTAGCGTCTGTCCCTTTTACCAGCCGCCGAGTCATGAATAATGAACAAAAGAGCCGCGTGCGTGTCACTGGCGTGTCCCCGCGTTCCCCGTCACTTCTGCTGATTAGGTCTCAGTGTCTCTCTCGTCCCGCGGGACTCCTTCCTGCCACTTGACAATTGATATGGCAACAGTGTCTCCTGCCCGAGGCACGCGTCTCCCCAGACGCCACGACAGCAGGTGGCACACGCCATCACGTGTGTGTGTGTGTGTGTGTGTGTGGGTGGCACGCCCCTCCCACCCTACAACACACTCTATTCTTTATCCCCAGGGAGACCCTCCTCATGCTGATCATCAGCCTCTTTAGTGACCCCGCCCCCTGCCCCGCCCCCTCCCCGTCTCCGTCAAACACCACTAACCAGGCATGAACGGTGGCCTATTAGTATCACTGCTGCTCGATTGATTCGCCCGACAGCGGCTCAAGCAACAGGCCTCATCGCACTTGTCGAGGGCAGAAACATTTTTTATTTGCGGTGCTGCGTTTGTCTTTATCCACTGCGATTGGTCGTTTTTTTGTTTCAATATGTGATGCCGCCTGATTGGCTTTAGATGTTTCAACTTAGTCACAGTTCTGAATGTTTGTCACAGTCTCGTCTGGATTCGTTTCTTCGGCACCTTTAAACATGAAAAGCGCATTATAACTGCAGGAATCTTTTTGAAGTAGAATGAAAAAAAATCAAACAGAAATAAAAAATAGGCATCAAAATTTTGTAAGACAACTGACAAGACCAAAAAACAAAACATTAAAAACACGTAAAATGCGACGGCATTTTTTTATTATTCTAAAGATTAAATATCGGAAATAACTTTAATTTTAAACCAACAGTGAGATTAATTTTAAAATATGTATAGAGTTGTTTTTAATTATATATATTATATATATATATAATATGGTTGTTATTATAATATACAGTTTTTACAAGCGTGGAATGGAACCCACAGCCTTTGGTGTTGCAGCTCTGCTCATTGAGCCATCAGAATAAAACACATCAGGTGGTTTTTGCTTGGTGATTGGCTGACTAATCCAAGGTGTGTCCAGACTTCTGGCCTGTGATTGGCTCCTGCTCCATGTGACCCAGAAGTAAAAACCTGGTTAAAAAAATTGATCAATAACTTCCACATTCAATTCATTTTATTGTTTGTCCAAAATCCATAAGTAGACATTCAGTCCCGCAAACAATTTGACACAAAATTGAAAGTATTGATATAATCGGATCAGGAATATCAGGAATACAGCTTTTTTTTATTTATAACGATCAACGCATTTATTTTTAAGACTTTTTTTTTTTTTTTTCAAATTTAGCAAAAGAAGTACATGGCACAACAATAGCCAGAGTCAAATGTCCACGTCGCCATACGAATGCACCTTAGAACACTTACAACAATTATTACACGTTATAACCACCCCATGCAGCATAAAAGTCCTCGATCCAGATAATCCGCCTGTTTGTTGTGTGTCTTGGCATCTGAGAGCATCCCGGGCCCCGCCTCTCCTCTTACTGTAAGTGTCCGGCATGAATATTTATGAGCTCGCCTGGCTTCTGTATTAATATTGACAGGCGGAGTCGCCCGGCGTGGAAGAGCTCCGTGATTAAAAGTCAAATTCATAGGTGTCGAGTCCCACCCACACCCGCGACACGCCGTAAAGTTGATGTACGGCTTATGCAAAGCGCGCTATGCAGAGTACGTCCACGCGTGCATATATACGGCAGATGAATCCGCGTGAGACGTCCTCTCGCACCGTGACACCCACCGCCCGCAATTTATTAGCAGATGTCTGGGGCTGCAGCGGCGTTTGGGGGCAGGGATGAAGGGATGAAGGGAGACGCGGTGATTCATTAGAGGAAGAGGAGCGGGCCTTTCATATTCAATTTGGAGATGGTGGCATGTTCTCAGCGGGTGTGAAGAGAGGAGACGAGGAGAGAGTCGTGTCCGGCCCGACCTCATCTATTATCCTCCCTCAGGAGAGAACGCCGCTCGATTGATCACGCCGCTCGCTTCTCATTGGCCGGATGAGTCTGTCTGTCTGTCTGGGCTTTGGCGATGTGACTGTGAGGAGAGGAAGAGCTGTACGTTACATCTACGCTCTTGGCTAGAGAGGACTGAGAAAGAGACGGGTGACGGAGGGAAGGTTCTGGAAAATGTGTTCAGGATGTGAAGTGAACGGATACTGTGTTACGTCACGTTCATCTGTCATGTACTCCAATTCACAAAATGTCCATTAAAAAAAGTTTATACTGTATCTGTATATTCACCATATAGATAGATGATGGATAGATGGATAGATACTTGGATGGATGGATGGATAGATAGATACTTCAAAAGATGGATAGATAGATAGATAGATAGATAGATAGATAGATAGATAGATAGATAGATAGATAGATAGATAGATAGATAGATAGATAGATAGATAGATAGATAGATAGATCGATCTTTATTTTTTCCTCTATGTATATATTAGGCTTGAGTTTTCGGTTTCCCTAATATTTAGTTCCAGGGTTTGCGCAGATTGCACAAACTCCATCAGATAATGTCTTCATTGATGGTTTTGTCTATTTTCATTCAAACTCGAACCTCTCATGAAACGTCTCATACGTCCCGCAGGAGACCTCAGCGAAGACCCCCACTTCCCCAAGATCCAGTGGCCATCACCGGACCAGTGCCCCAGCTGCCACGGCGTGAAGAGCAACGGCGAGCACAGCTGGAACCAGGAGGAGGTGCTGACCTTCCTGCGCAGATACTTCTCCTCCACCGCCATCCTGCCCGACCACCTGCAGGCCGAGACCCAGGCCCTGATCCAGCAGAGGAACCAGCTGACCGCCGCTCGGATGGAGAAAGAAGCCGGACGCGGAGAGCCGAGAAGAGCCCGAGAGCTGGAAGACCCGCAGGAGGAAGATGAAGAAGAACCTCCAGCTCTGGAAGCCCACAGGACGCCCAGCTCACAGGAAGTGCCGACGAATCAGGCTCCCAGGCCCAAAATCGTCGGCCTGAAGGCCCGGGACCATCAGGAGGACATCGTGGATCTGGACTACTTTGTCCGGCAGCACTACAAAGCCAAAGCTCTGCGTGATGCCTCCATGGCGGGTGTGGTGCGGCGCAGGAGTCTGCAGGAGGAAGCGGAGGACGGCTGGAGGCTGAAGCCCGACCTCTCCGGACCACTGGACCAGCGCTGGACGTCCCTGCTCGGCGTGGGCTTCTCGCGGCTGGACCTCAGCCTGTGTGTCCTGCTGTACCTGACCTCGGCCATGTGTCTGCTGGCCATGTTCCTCTACGTCAAGCTGAGGGTACGACTGCGCAAACAGACCGACGTTCGCTTTCGAGAAAACGCCTACCATCCCGAGTGACATGGCTTTGAGGAAAGCACCAACAGCAGCAGCACCAAAGTAAAAACTATGAATGGAAGGATTGCGACGTACGTTCTTGGGTTGGAGAGGGGGGGTTTTGTGGGGACTTTTAATTTGTTTTATTAATGAATCAGGTGTTTGGCTTTTAGTAGGACGTGATGAAGGATCCACTAACTGAATTTCACTGCGCACTGAAGTTTTTTTTAGCTGTCGGTTTTGCTTAGAACTATTTTGGAAATTCCTGTGGAAATTTTTGAAAAATAAAAGCTTCATCTCAAACTTTATGCCTATGCACAGGGAAATTAATAACGGGTTCGTTTGCCTTTTCAGATATATAATTTTTTATTTCACCCAGATTGTTCCTGCTTTTACTGTGCGGTTATTAGCAAAGCTCGATTCTTTTTTTTTTT
>CM051498.1:27589917-27599264 GCA_028031935.1 Paedocypris micromegethes | reverse complement strand
TTTTTTTTTTTTTCCCCCTTTAAATTGTGATCAGAAAATACAGATCCGTCGTTTGGCTCTCGATGTGATTAAAATTATTTTTGATACTTTTTCCGACTTTCATCTTTTCAAAGGCTTGATACATTTTGCACATTTTTTTAAACAGTTTTTTCCCCCGTTACTGCACATTCCGAACGAGTAATTCTAATCTCTGCAAATCAAGTGGAATAAACGTATTATATATTTTTAAGTCAAATTTTTACTGTTGGTGATCATTCCAAAGCCATTCAACCTAATAGTTCAAATATATGTCAGACCCGGACGTTTCTCTCCGTCCGTGTTCTCAGTGGTCTGTCCATTTGTCTGGATGGATGGGTGGATCACGGGGGTCCGGGGTGACGAGTGCTCTCAGAAGGGCTTCTTCTTCAACCCAGGCCGGAGGAACAAGCCTGTTGCCATCTGCTCTGTTTTGCTCGCTAAATCCCAACAATTTCATTGGGATTATAGCAAGTGAGTAATCCTGCTTTCCTTTGGGTCTGCGGGAGATTACCACGGGGATTAGCCCCCACCCGATAATAAACTTTATTAAAACGCAATCGGCTTTCAGGACCTCTTCCCTCACACACTTGGAAGTGAGCGGGGGTGCTGACCCGGGGGACGTCGGATCTGAGGAACTCTGGGAGACGAGGGTTTTGAAGCGCTCCAGATTACAGGCTCATCTGAAGGACGCCATCGCTTGATCTTGAGCTTTAGCGTGTTCGTGGAAAGCAGGACTCCACCTCTTTGTCCCACATTGATCTGTCCTACATCCCGCTGCGGACGGAAACCTCCAAGGGTCAAGACTTTCAGACAAAGGGTGGAGGTTCATGTTGAAAAAACATTTTTAAATAATACATAATTGTATGGCTTCTAAAGAGTCAATAGGTCTTATTTTGGGGAGAGGTCAGGGTTTTTTTTTTACATCCGATATTAAGTCAGATGTGGTAGTGTGTGCAGAACTCATCTCAATAATGGGAAGCAACAATCATACCACATAAATTAAGATGCTGGTGTCCGTGGCCACGCCCACTTTGTGGAATATTCATGAGCCTGTTTGGTGGGGCAATGTTTCTAGGAACCTCAAGGTGGTTTTTGATAGAAAGTAGCTTTTCACTTAACGTGATAGATGCATGGATGGATGGATTCATGGATAGATACTTAATTTGATTGATGGATGGATGGATGCTTCATTTGATAGATAGACAGACAGACAGACAGATAGATAGATAGATAGACTGGCAGACAGACAGACGGATGGATAGATAGATAGATAGATAGATAGATAGATAGATAGATAGATAGATAGATAGATAGATAGATAGATAGATAGATAGATAGATAGATAGATAGATAGATAGATACTTAATGTGAGAGAACTAAATTAGAATACGGAATGAAAAAACAACTGACTATCTTCTCGACATTGACTTGTGGTTTCATATGGCATTAGAATCTTTATCAATAATGCGCCCCTTTTAATAATATAACAATATTTGAAAAAGAAGAAAGTTGATTTAGGATTCGATTTAGAAGAAAACTGTGTAGTATTTCATAGATTTTTTTTTCATATTCTATAATACGTATATTATATAATATATACATAATCAAATATTTTCTGCCTTTTACAATTATTTTAACGGAAAGGCCTTTTTTTAACCTGTTGACTCTGACACACTGGAACTTCACTGTTAAAACAGGTGAAGGAAAGAACCGGAAATAGTTTATTTATATAGCGCTTTTTTTAGTTCGAGATCAACGCAAAGTCGCTATATGAATTGTGGGGGGGGGGGTAGAATTCGTCTTTAAAGAAGAAAAATTATGTTATTTATCTGTGGTCTAAAAATAAGAAAAAAAAAAAAAAAAAAAAGAGTTGTCCATCGTTATTCAAACTATGGGCTATGAACAGAAGAGCAAGCTAGATCGCCACAGTGGCTAGGAAAACAAAACCTCTCTGCGTTCCAGGAATTCAGGAATTGTGTTCTAGGTTTTTGGTTCAGACCTGGAAACTACCTGTGCACTCTTGGAACCCGCAGGAACCTCCAGCCTTCGCTTTTCATGACGGAAAACACACCGGGAGTTTGAAATCTGGAGGAATTCAGACAAAGGAAGTGTGGAGACCTTCCCAGCCCCCAACTCAAGCCCGGAAAGCAAGGGTAAAGCATCACCTTCTGTGCCACGTTCCATAAATTAGACAAATGCTGGGCTTTTATTGCTGAGGCCTTCCTACATGTACTTTGTGTGTTTATGGTCCATCACACACTGGTATTAAAATGCCGGACAGGTTTGATACCTTTGCTGTCACACCACTCTGATTTTAATAATACTATAAAGCCTCACAGATGCACAGCGTGTGTGTGTGTGTGTGTGTGTGTGTGTGTGTGTGTGTGTGTGTGTGTGTGTGTGTGTGTGTGACTGAATTAATTCCGTGTGGAGAGAATAAGGGTTAATATACGGTTCCCTCATCGTAGCTCATTTACTCAGTGACCCATCGGTGCCACATTTACGCTAAAGGCCGGAGTCAAACGGGTCAGATTAATCTCATTTTACTACTGCGATTTCTGTTGTTCATAACGCAGCCCCCAACACACACACACACACACACACGCTGATTTAAATCTGTCAGTCAAACTGGTGAACTGCTGACAAGCTGAAGTGCCACCGCCGCCTAAAGCACAGCTATAAAATACGCTGAAATGATGGTGTCTGTAGTCCGTACGTGGCATTTTAGATGTTATTTCATTACTTTTATTACGGCATAAAATGGCCATAAAATTGCTAAAAGCTGGAGATTTGTTCAAAATGTGTGTGTATTCATATGGCTTTATATATACACTATATACATATATACGTGTGTGTATATACAGTATATAAATGCATACACAGTATATTTACCGCATAAACAGTACATTCATACGTAATTATCGTGAAACACTATGTGTGTAGATTTAGAGTGAGCAAAATAATTTGCATTTTTATTTTCATATGTGCATTTGCACACACACACACACACACACACACACACACACACACACACACACACACACACACACACACACACACGGACAGCGCATATTGTTTAAAGTTGAGTAAATAGGTAAAGGACATTTTGTTTGTGGCTTTCACACACTTGTGAAGATGCTTTCAGGTCGAGACCTGCCCGGAATTCCTGGACTTCTTGGAAAGAAGAGTGTGTGAAACCGTTTTTCTTTACAATACAGCAACAACAATGGAAATCCCGTTAGTTTGCGTTGTTCAGCTCCTGCGTGTTGATGCATTTGCGTTTATAATCTTTTATTAATTCGGTATCGCTTCTTCCCGCGTGCATCAAGATTGCCCAGAAATGAAGATATCAATTACCGAAGTGATTAAAAGCATTAGTCGGGGATCTGTATTGTATAATGATCAGCTTAAGGTGAAGCGACGCCGCCTTTAATTGAATTTGTAAGCTAAGCAGGATCAAACCTCAGCCAATTATAATGCAGACAAATGTTTTATCCGACACGCGGGTGACGTCAGCAGCATCAAGAAGCGCGCTTGGGAAATAGTTCACAAACTTCACTGAATTTTTTTTTTTTTTATATATTTTTGTACATCTTAAACCAGGACTTGCATCACGTGTTATTCAGCACTACGCTGAATCGTTTGACAATTCATCCAATCATCGAAAGATTTGACGACACATTTCTGAAGCTCGAACTTCATCTATTATAGTTAGGTAATTATAATTAGGTAAAGTGACGTCACCCGTTCACTCCTGTTAATTCTGACACATTATAAAAGCAGCACAGATTTACATAAATGTGATTCGTACTTTACCAATAAAGCGGCTGCTTGTTTCATCCGGCGGCCCGATTAAGCGGAGTCGACTTAACTGCTCCCTGATAGAGTTGCAATTTAATTTGGCAAGTGCAATTTAATTTTGTCGGTTGCCCTCTCTTGAGGATCTTCTCGTCTTTCAGTCTCTCCTGCGCGGGGGAAACGGGGGGAACCGCTCGTGACATTGATGTTCCAGCCTGTATTTGCTCTCTGAAGCGATGAAGAAGAGCACCGAGCAGTGACGCAAGGTAACTCGTGTCAGGTAACGCATTTAACTGTGTTTCTGTGTCGGTTTGTGGCGTGAATTCCTCGCAGGCGCTGTCCGCTTTCTGTGGTGCTGAAATCACGTCTTCCTTGTTTTGTATCTTTCACGTAGTACGTGTTGGGGTTTTTATGCCTTTTTACTTGCGGTAAAATACGCTTAAATCAAGGTAACATTTAGAGACAAAAGCATCATTCATTTCCAAAGAATTGCAAATAACCCATCAAGCAAATGAGATAATAAACTGATAAATCTACTGTTCAGGACATTGTATAGAACGTGTTTTTTATAATTCTATAATTTTGTAACAAGTCTGGGTTAATTAAGGATTTATTTTCTCATAAACATTGTATTCACAGATTTGTCATCTTATTTTAGCTTACACCCTAATGCGTTTTATAACTTAACCCGTTTTATAACACCAACCCGTGTATTATTGTAATAATTGCACACTTGATTAATTTCTAAAAAGCAAAAACAGTGTTGTGATATTACTGATATGTAACACAAACAAAATACAGAATGTATATTAGAGAATTAACGATCTGTTGATTTTGAACATTATCTTGCCTTGTGCTATATTGATAACACATTCAATCTTGGGCTATTAAGGAAACTTAACTTAGATTGAGCCCGAGTGTCTCATCAGACAGATGTGTAAATCGCCGCTGTGCAGATATTGTTGTTCATCAGCTGGTGTCAGGACGCGGAGCCGGTGAAATACTGGCGGTAATTAGAGGCGCTGAGGTCAGCAGGAGTCACAGCCTTCCTCTGAATTATAGTGCGCAGGTCTCCCATTCTTCGGACAGATGCCCTTACTGAGTTTTATAGCGACTGACTACCAACATTGCGTTGTGGCCAGAGGTGCAGCCAGAGACCAGCAGCCATGATTGAGTAAAAGTACAGATATTGTAGCAATTGCTCTATTTCAAGTAACAACTCACTTTCAAAAAGACTAGCACAGTATCCAAATTTGAAAACAACTTAAGTATTTTACTCGCACTAAATTTAGACAAAACAACCCCACTAAGAAATGTGAAAAGAAACTATTCGTTTCTGTTTTCTAATACAGAAACGAAAATTAACTTTTTTTTAGAATTTTTTGGAAAACGTATTTTTACAATATTGTTTTAGAAATTTGTTTAAATGGTAGAACAAAGTAGAAAAAAATAACAAAAAAGTCAGTCTCTGTCAAACTGAAGTGTGAAAAAAAATTAGTAAAATCAAATTCTGACTAGTAAATTATATGATAAACGTAATACAATTTGTAAAATACATTGAGGCCTCAAATTCACGCGATTTCGCTGATAAACAGCATCCAGTACCTTCAGCATCCTGCAGATGGCGATATCACTTCGTTCCCCCAAGAAATTAACGGCAACATAAATTTTGTTCTTAATTTATACTCAGTATAAGTACAAACTAGTAAAAAACATACTGAAGTAAAAGTGCATTTACTCAAGTCTGGTTATTGAGGCATCACGTGGCAAAGTACTCGCGCGTTAACAGCTATTGGTCTGTGTGAGACTTAATTCATCCATCTCATCTTCAGTAGATGATCTGCACGGCTCGTCGTCATAATCAGAATGAAAATGAGAAGTGCGCTGGTCCGCCATTGGCCTGGCGAGAGCGGATCTGGTGAAGCTGTTGTGTTTGCCGCCGTTTAATCAGCTTGATGATCACTCTCATTTAACGGAATTGGAGTAGAGCCATTAAGCGGGACTATGCACGGCGTTGTTTAAAACTCAAGATAATCTGATTTAGATTCGAAAGTTCTTTACAGAATATAAACAACACACACACACACACACACACACACACACACACACACACACACACACACACACACAAATAATCGTTGAATATTTGGTCAAATTAGTCATTCAGGCAATTGAGAAATGTATCAGAGATATACAGCGTTTTTGTATTTTTGTCTAATTTACGAGTTGAAATAAAAGAAATACTAATTTAAAAAAAGAAAAACATACTTTTTAAGTGTGAATTAAGTTTAAAGTACAAAAAATAAAGACTGTGAATTTCGATGTGTTGCATTTGTTTAAAACGTACAAGACACCCTCGTTTTTTATTTAAATAAATTAACAGTGTGTTTCTTTCCAAACCAAGATTTTACATGAAATGTATCTCTAATTTATAATAAACGGAAAATAAAAAGCACTATCAGTGACCTGCGCTGCGTGTTATATAAAAACGTGGCGTGTGTGAGTGTGCGTGTGTGTGTGTGTGTGTGTGTGTGTGTGTGCGTGTGTGTGTGTGTGTGTGTGGCGGATCGGCGCTCGCGAGCACACGCCGCACATTTAGTGTTCGTGAAGAGAATTGAAAGTGAAGATTCAGTTCATCTCGCTTGAACTGGTCGCTCTCCGGAGAGAGAAATGCTGAAGAAAATCGAGTCCTGTCAGGATCGACTCTGTCCACTTAGTGATAAACCATGTACAGGCTCACTTCACTTTACATCTGAGCAAACACTCTCCCAGCAACACACACTGTTATTACGCGTTGATTCGAAATGTTTTCAACCGTTTACGTCACTGTACGATTTTTGACCAATAGTCGCACAATAAAACAGAATTGAATAGAATAGAACAGAATGCCATTATTGTTACTGCAGTGCATATTTATAAATGCATTTATACAATATAAATTATACACATTTACCATGAAATAATTGCATCTTTTGTTCAGTGCAAAGCATGGAATTTAAAAATACAAAAATGTAGCTTGTGAGAAAAAAAGAAGTCCGGACGCATTAAGTCAACATTTAATTTGAATGTTATTTTTCATATTACGCATAATCTTGTAGTTTTTCCAATTACAATCATTAATTCAATCGGCCTAGTTTTTCAATTACACATTTTGCAAAAAAAAAAAAATTTAATTAAATAAATTAATAAATTAATAAATTAACGTGCCGTTGTAGTTACAGCTCAATGTATGTTTACGACGGCGATAATTACCGCCATCTGACACGTCACAAAAAGTAGTAGATGCCCCTACAAACCTCTGTTTCGAGCGGCGGCCCTGTGCGTATTTATCCTTTTTTTTTTTTTTTTTTTGCGAGCACTACTCACACAAGTTCCCGCCTCTTTCGCCCCCATCCACGCCTCCCATTGGCCCTGGCGACAGTGACGTCCCGCGCGCCCCTGCAGTGTGAATGAATCAAGCGTTTGGCGTGACCCAGAGCGCAAGAACCAGCAGCTCGACCTCATGTGCCAGAGGCAGAGGCTCCACGCGGATCTCCACGGACTGTCCGAGCGTGGGACCGTTATTTGATGCGCGCGTTTTAATTATCGGACTGGATGAAAATGATGCAGAGTGCGTCTGTGATGCCCGGCGAGAGCGCGGTGAAGCTGCCGGACATCCTCGGAGTGCCACTGCAGCGTAAGGGCTTCTCTCTTCTTCTTCCTCCTCCTCTTCTTCCTCTTCTGGTTCTATCGATCCGTTAGTCATTGGCAGGCGTTTTCCGGAGCTTTTAATTAAACTGCGCTGGGGAATAGCTGAGCGATTATCCGCTGGCGAGCTGGAGGCTGAACTGGAAGCACCGAGCTCGGAATGAAGCGTCTTAAGTGTGTGTTATTGATCTTCCGTTTACTGCCATAAATACCCCCAAAGTGCTGTTTATTAATTATAAGAGACGCGCTTGTGATAGTGAGACGGAATACTGTTAAATAAATGGTACACTTGTGAGTCAATTGCATGGGACGTTTATTCAATTTAAGCCGTGACAGATTGTTGGGGTATTTAAATTTCCTCGGACTGGAGCCGTTATGCTGCGCCGTGGATTATACGTCATTATGGGAAACATCTCGCTTTAATTCGCCGAACAGCAATTTACTGTATAAAAGCGCGATGCTAAAGCGGCGCGTCGGAGTATTCATTATGGATCCATTTAGCAGCTGTTTATGTGAAATATTTAAAGTGCCTGTTATCATATTTGCATCCGGTCCTAATCAGTCGCGAAATAATCTGTGTAAGGCCTATAATCTAATCTCACGATCAAGATGGAGCTTTTATTGGATAAAATCCTGACCTAATTATTCACAGCCGAGGGTTTTAGAGACATATAGACTGACCTCTTCGAGACCTCACGTGAACCTCACGTAAATTGCCGTTTCAAGGCCAGTACACCTCAATTTGTACAAATTGTAAAATTAATAAACTCGTGTATTTGCAAAGAAACTAAGTAAAAATGCAAATACAACGATACCGTAAATAAATTGAAATCTTAATGATTTTTGTTAGCTATAACTCGACTCCCCAAAGTGTACAATTTTCGTTAAACATTTTTTAAGAAGCCTTTGTGTCGTTCTATAAATCTGTCGGGCGACTGCTTACTTTCATTAAATGATTGTAGATTAAACATATTGCTACTCTGCACCCTTGTCGTACAAATCGTGGATTAAATAAGGATTATTTTAAGAATAATCTGCACTTGCTGTATGGATCTAACAGTAGTATTTAAAATAAGACGGTTGTTTTAAAACATTCACCATATGTGAGTGATTAAAAATAATAATAGATCTGTAGAAATAGAACTGTTATGAGTTTAGGAAACGATTAAAAAAATCGAACAATTTAAAGGAAACGAAATCAAAACGAGACCAAAGGTTCGACGACACGATCGTTTTCGGTAATGTGTGTATTCAACGAAACAGTTTTGTGTAACGGAACTGTATTTCTCAAGAGGCCTTAGGTGGTGGCCATCTTTTAATGTACTGGCTAATGAAATACATCCTTAGACTAAATGTGCGTTAAAAGCTGAAGGCGGGTGAGTGAGTGCAGGCGTCACGAGCGCTGTTCTTTCAGCACCGCACCACAAAATCCCTCTTCATTTCCAAACGCATTACACCTGCAGTAAAAGAAAAGAGACGGTCGAATCGCTACAATTGATGTCCTTAAAATGCATGATAAAATAATAATAAAATCCTTTAAATTCTAAACATTTAACTCAGTTACTGATATTTTGTATTCAACTAATATCCAACTAATTCAATTAATACTCAATGTGAAGAATTGAAAGAGATTATGAAATATCTGCTAATGTGTGGCAGAAAAGGGAATGATGGGGCGATTTCGTAATAATTTTTTTTATAGATTTATGTTATAAAATTAAATGAAAATACGTATGATTTGTTTTAATTATTATGGCATAATTCATTAGTCTGTGCATAATTTTATCTCATCATTTGCAATTTAACCATCTGGAACTAATAACACAACTATTATAATAAAACAA
>CM051498.1:27572417-27587417 GCA_028031935.1 Paedocypris micromegethes | reverse complement strand
ACAAACACTAGTGTGACCATATTTTGATTTCCAAAAAAAAGAGGAGAACCTCTAAGAAGTTATAAGCTTCAAAGGTGCAAAACTTACTTCTGTAATAAAATAAATAAATAAATAAATCTATAAAAACGTATCTGTAACCAAATAAAGTCCTAGACTCTTTTCTAATTAATAAATAATTGGAATAATTCATTATTAATATTAAATGGTGTTCTGCATATCAGCTATATGTTATAAAATCCAGATTCAACATTTGTATATGCATATAATAATAGCAGTAATATTTATTTATTAGTGAGCAATATTAGTGGGAAGTTTTTACACGACAGATAATTTAAAAAAGAAAGTTTCACATTTATTGGCCCATTTTCGTTACATGGGCATTATGTATTTTATTAATATATGATTTCAGGTAATTAATTAATATGTGTGTGTCTGAGCTAACGAACAAGCTCTGAAACATTAAGACGTGTGGCATTAAACCTGGAGAAGCATCAGCCATTTGAATTCTCTCTCTTTCTCTCTCTCTCTCTCTCTCTCTAAGCCCCGCCTTCTTTATACAAAGAAGACCAATCAAACTAACGATGACATCGTGTATTACCCAATCAAAAGTATAAAAGGTGACGTCTACATAAAAAGTGCCTGAGATGATTTGCATGACAAAAACATAGGGACAATTGTTTCAAAACGGGAGGAGCAATTTCCTTCTCAAATAATTTAAAGCACAGTTGGCGAATGGTTCTTTGAAGAAGCCTGAAACCCGAACATTTCTGGATATTTATAAAACCCGTCCGGACGCCGCAGACACAAGGTAAAAAGAGGACATGTCCGGGGAAAAGAGGAGACTCTAACACTAACATACACAGCTGTCTTCCAGATGTTTCTGAGAGTCACCGGTTCTGAAAATTCTTCCTACATCTCAGAATTTCCTACACTGCACGTGCGCATGTGCGTTAGAACATACGTCACTGATCAGCTGTTCTCCGCTCAGATTTTTCTACTTTCCGCGCTACATGAGCGTTAAAAAATTCGCTATATCTATCGTTTCTTCTCCTACTTGATTGTACAAACATTCCTACCTGTACTTTTGTTGAATGTACTTTTGATATTGTAGCGTTGGATCATTGAATAAACATAAATGCACTAAATGAACATGGACACGCAATATTTGTAACATGTTACTATATCTTATGTTACTATACATGTTACTCAGCCATTCTCACAATGTTTATACTGTACATTACATGTATATCGATCCCACAACTGCCTTTTTATATTTATATTTAAATTTTTATACTTTTATATTTATATATTTTATTTTTTATTTTGTTTTGCTTATTTTTCCTTTACATTTCTTTTTTTATTGTGTTTATTGTATTACATGCTGGTTTTTAACTTATTTTTATTGCTGCTGGACTCGGGGAGCTACTGAAATAAATTTCGTTGTACAACATGCAATGACAATAAAAGCCTCTTACTCTTACTCTTACTTATTATATTTTGTAGTTATTTATATTAGTACAGTATTCCGTTTTGGCCGGGTTGTAACGCGCCTGCGCAGCGCTCTAGCTAGGGACAGCTGAGCAGTGACGTCAGTGTAGGACATTCTGAGCTGTAGGAAGAATTTTCAGAGCACCAGCATCACAGAGTGATAATGACATATTATGAACAGATTAGAACATATAATGACAATAAAAGCCTCTTACTTACTATATTTTGTAGTTATTTATATTAGTACAGTATTCAGTATTTTGCCGTGTTGTAACGCGCCTGCGCAGCGCTCTAGCTAGGGACAGCTGAGCAGTGACGTCAGTGTAGGACATTCTGAGCTGTAGGAAGAATTTTCAGAGCACCAGCATCACCCAGAGTGGCGTGTTTACACCAGGTTGTAACTGAGATGCTCAAACTCACAGGCGCTTCGGGACAAAATGTGCATCGTGCCAGCAAGGCATCCCCCCGACCCAGGTGGTCCGGAAAGCCCAGGACTTTGTGTATCACCTGCACTGCTTCGCCTGTGTGATGTGCAGCCGGCAGCTGGCCACCGGAGACGAGTTCTACCTGATGGAGGACGGCAGGCTGGTGTGTAAGGAGGACTACGAGACCGCCAAACAAAACGGTGAGTGACCGTATCACCAACTCACAACCATTTGCAGGGGTGTAGAGAGTACCGGACAGCCGTACTTGAGTAAAAGTACTGATACTTACTGTAAAAATTACTCCATTACAAGTAACAAGTCACCAGTTTCAAAAAGACTTGAGTCAAAGTAGCAAAGTACCCAATTTAACAGAACTTAAGTATTAAGAAGTACTTTATTCGTGCTCAATATAGGCCCAAAAAAAAGAAATGTGAAAACAAACTATTGTTTTCTAATACAGAAACAGAATTTAACCTCAATGTTTGACAAAAGGTAGAACAAAGTAGATGTAAATTATATATTATTTGTATTATATAAAGTTATATATTATATAATAACATTTGTAAAACACATTCTTCCTCTTCTGAGTATTTGAGTTGCTTCTCAAGTGATTAGGACGGTTTCTCTGCATTACATTTATACAAAGAGATGCAGTGCACTTAATAAACTACGTATACATTCCGGCAAACATTTAATTACCGCAATGTGTTTCACAAAATGTGACACATTTTTAAAAGCACTTATTTTTGTGGTCTGTGGTAAACAATGCTGACACTGAATCTTGTAAGAGACGTTCTATTTTTGACAAAAGAAAATATTTAATTCAAATAAAGTTATGGATGATTGGTCCAGCTCTTGATGTGCTGCGTTTGCTTCATCATGACGTCAGTCGTGTCGCTAGTTAAACACCTGCTACACGTACATTTACGCCCCTAATTCACGTTCTTGTGGTTTCTAATTCACAAATTCCGTCCATTACCTAGCAGCCTAAAGATGGTGATATTCACCTCGTCCGCCCGAGAAATAAATATACCGAGTATACCGCGGTATAAATCGATTCCGGCTTGTCACGCACAATGTCAAAATGTAACGAGTAACGATAAGTGTCAATTCAAATGTAGTGGAGTGAAAAGTACTGCTACTCAATCACAAATGCAGTGGAGTAGAGAGTAAAAGTTGCTTCTATTTTTGATACTCCGTGCAAGTACAAAGTAGCCAAAAACATACTTAAGTAAAGTAACCAAGTACATTTACTCAAGTACCTTACACCCCTGACGATTTGCCACAATGTAATCTAGTAATCTAGTCTAATCTAAAAATCTAACCTAGAACAACAAACACTGTAAACTTTTTTTTTTGCTGCTGCTGCACTGCACATATATAAATATATATTCATTGGTGTTCAATACTTTTTCTCAAATGCACCTAAATTGCACTAATTTGTGTAACTGTTTTGCACACAAACATATTTCGCGCTGCTACTTATTGTTACTGTCTGTAATTTGTTGATTTTGCACCTACGTTTTTCACTCACCACAGCTCACACGCCGGGATGATGTGACAATCAAAGTGGTTCGATTTGATTTGACGTGCACATCCGTGACGTAATGGTGCAAATGCATCTTGTTAGAGAGAATGTGTTTGTAGAAATGACGAGGATGTTGTCGTGTGTTGGGCCATAATGTCTCCAAAGTTGTTTTAGTTTGAACTATTACTGCCCTTTAGGCCCCGCCCCCGATCCCTGATTGGTTCAGACAGTTGAACCCTACAAGATGGGCTTCAACTGTCGGGAATGGGATTGACTGGGATCAACCGATGGGAATATTTTGGAATGAAAGAGTACATTTTAATTATTCACAAAAAAAGATTACATGTATGTTTACACGCTTCACTTTTATCTGATTAATATAAATGTATGTATTGTTACAAAGAAAACAAATATATATATATATATATATATATATATATATATATATATATATATATACACAAAGCAGTTTACTGTATTGTGCAAAATTTCATTCTTACTTGCTTTGTGAACAGCTGTCTATAACACACACACACACACACACACACACACACACACACACACACACCATATATTTTATATTTAATATTAATAATATCAATATAATATATAACTGTACACATGGCTTTATATATATTATTATATAACTTGGGCAAAAATGTCAATTTTACAATTACATTTCTTAAATTTGTCTAAAAGATAAATATTTTAATTGTATAAAAATGTAAATAATTGTGCATTAGGCCCCTCCCCCTCCCACTGATTGGTTTACCTGAAACCAAAAGATCCCGCCCCTCTTGTGATGCAAAGATACAAGTACTAAATCACGATGATTAAAAATAAAGATACATTTTTTTACATTCGCCCTAGTCTTTTCTTCCCACCAGCCTGAATTATCTGGATTATCTGGGAGTCCGTCTGACAGCAAAGTTCAGGAGTGTCGATGCTGTAATTAACATCGTCTTTCACCAGCCAATAGAAACGCAGAAGGCAGAAGGGTCATTAGCTGCGTGTGATCTGACCTCTCACGCATCTGAAAGGCCTTCACACTGTATTTATGGAGATTTCTGTGAGCGGCTGATTGATTACATTAAGTGACTCAATGCACTTTTACGTTAGAGCCCCAATAACTCGCAGCGTGTGCCGCTCCCCACAAAGATTTACTGTTCTTCTGCTTCTGTGTGACAGCTTCAGGAGAGTATCGACTCAACCTGTGTGTGTGTGTGTGTGTGTGTGTGTGTGTGTGTGTCCACAAACTCTTCTACTCATGTGCTTCTGGTTTTGTAGTTGAAAAGATTTACTTGTATAGTAAACTTGTTCAAGTCTTTTTTTTTTTATTGAAACTGTAGTACCGTAAAAAATACACAGTGCAGTATATGTGTATGTATATATACACACATCTATATGTACATATACAGTGTATACTTACGTACAGTATCTGAAAACGCTTTAACCAAAAACATCTGACATTGGGACCTCATTGCTTTAAAACTGATAGAACCAAGTAGATAAAAAGTCAACAATAAGTCAATCTCAGTCAAACTGAAGTAGTAAAATAAAATTGCAATTATTAAATTATATCTGATGAAATAAAAAGAGTAAAATACATTCACGCCTCTAATTGACGTTTGCGTGATTTGGCTTGTCGCACACATTCATAATGTGACGAGTAAGCGTAAATGTCCATTCAAATGTAGTGGAGTAAAAGTTGAGAGATACTCAATCACCAATGTAGTGGAGTAGTTGCTGTCATTTTTGCTACTCAGCACAAGTACAAAGCAGCAAAAACATACGTAAGTGAAGTAACAAAGTACTCGAGTAACGGACATTTACTCAAGTACTTTACACCTCCGTCTAACGGCGTGTGTATTTTGTGATGCAGATGATTCGGAGACGGGTGCCAAGCGTCCTCGGACCACCATCACCGCCAAGCAGCTGGAGACGCTGAAGAGCGCCTACAAGAACTCGCCCAAGCCAGCGCGCCACGTGCGAGAGCAGCTCTCCTCAGAGACCGGCCTGGACATGAGAGTGGTGCAGGTCAGTGGCGTGTTTGACTTCACGAAATATGCAACACGATAGCTAGCGGCTGGTCGTCACCATAATACGTTAACGTGCAGTCGCGTCACGTATGATACGCACATGTCAAAATATAAGGAAAAATGTAGCGACTTCACACGACATCCATCAATCATGGTTTCAATAATTCGAATTTTTTACTTTAGGACAAATGTTGTGATCTCTTAATCCTCCTAAAGACCCGGGGGGGCTTTTATTATGCATATAAGTGTCAGAAAGCAAACAGTTCCCCAGTGTGAGACGCGTGTGTATTGTGTCTCATTGTTGCAAAGAAACACATAGTATTTGATCTTTCTGACTCTTTCTAGCTTCCTGTTTGTCTGAAGAGTCCAACTGACCTGAACATTATCCTTGTAACAATAACGTGTAGCGGAAATGTAGCAAATATGTGAACGGAACCGTTTTTATGTTGATATGTAGATTACACTAACTAAGACGAGCAGTAGAAACTGAAAAAAAACGTTGAAGTATTTATTGTAGTGCTGTCAAATGATTATTTTCTTTTAACTAGTTAATTGCCAATAATTATTATGTATTATTAACAGTGATTTATTATTAACAATTATTAAGAATAAGTATAGAATCTTTTATAATTGAATATTGAAGTGTAAAATATAAATTAATGTAAACTCAACACAAAATAAACACTTGTTTAAATACTGTAATATATATTAAACATTTAATTAATCGCATGAGTTAACGCGTTAACTTTGACGGCCCCAATTTATTGTTAAACTTTGAACACGGGTCAATTAGACAACCCGAACCTTCTGGTCCGTCCGAGCCTTCACCGTCACCACTGCTTCTTCTCCACGCACAAGGTGTGGTTCCAAAACCGGCGAGCGAAAGAGAAGCGTCTGAAGAAGGACGCCGGCCGTCACCGCTGGGGTCAGTTCTACAAGAGCGTCAAGCGAAACCGAGGATCCGGCAAAGCGGAGAAGGAGAGCTCAGCGGACGACGCCGGCCTCAGCGACAGTGAGCTCAGCTTCAGAGGTGAACATCTCACACCTCACACCAGGACACCGCCGGCTCTTGTGATTTAATTCTTCTGTAAGCCCGTTTTGAGGAGTAGTAAAAGCTCACTGGCACTTTGAATGAGCGCCGGTGTTTACGAGAGCCGCGAGCCGCCGTGCTCAAACTCCATAAAACCGCTGGAGCTTTTAGCCGATTGGAGGAGAGGAACCATACGAGTGGATCTCATATGTTCTTTCCCTCAGAAATCACAGATTGTTGGCACGTTTGGATGGCAAAAAATCGTTCTACTACTTGTTGTGCGGTATTGGAGTGTTTTTGAAGAGCGAAGGCCGGTTTTAGATGTTTGTTGTATCAACCGAAGCTTTGCTTTTCGACGATCGATGACAACAAGCCTCGAATGTCACGAAATGAAAAACATTGAGACCCATGTGGATTCCGTTTAGGATCCTCTGGCTTTCCAGATACAGACACTCCTTGCTGTTCACTTTATCAGTAGGCTTTGGTGTCATAAGGTCCAAATCCTTGAAGGAATTGTCAGAAAATTAAAACTTCTTGAAACTTCTAAACTTTGAATACTGAAAAATACTGAGAAATTCAAGAATACTGAAACATTCTAAGCCTACGGATGGTTCAGGGCAACACATTTTTTGTCAAATGTTTGTTCAGGTTTCATGTTGTATCGTATTTGATACATTAGGCTTCAGTGAAACACAAATTGTTGAGCGTACAAAAAAAACAGCAAAAATAGCAGCATGAAAAAGTATAATGTCAGTTTTTGTGCTTCACAGCCTAAAAAATTTACTAGCAAAAGTACGACGGCGTTTGTAGACAATTCATCGTCATTATACTACAAAAGAGTCTAGCAACTTATGCTATTTAGATTTTTAAAGAGCAAAATAGTGAAGTGACTACATGTTGTTTAAGTTTATGAATAATGCATGAAACGCAATAAAATAATTAGTGGCTGGCCATCATGATTACCGTACAGTCGTATCACATATGATACGCACATTTTCAACAGTTTCAAAGCATTATGAAAAATGTAACAATTTCACACGACATCCAACTGTTTCAATAAATGAAATTGTTTTACTTTAGGACTAATGTTGCGATCTCTTAATCCTCCTAAAGACCCGGGGGGCTTTTATTATGCATATTAGTGTCAGAAACCAAAAGGTTCCCCAGTGTGAGACGCGTGTGTATTATGTCTCATTGTTGCAAAGAAACTTTCTGACTCTTTGTAGCTTCATTTTGTCTGAAGCGTCAAATTGACCCGAACATTTGTTACAAAGCAGAAGTTTCAAAGTGAAAGAAATATTTTGAAGTATTTATTTTTAAACTTTTAACATGGGTCAATTTGAACCAAACGGTGTCTTATGTAATATAAACATGTAATGTAATATAATGTAATATGTAACATAAACTGAATTGTTATATATTTTATATGACGATTACACCAAACCAGCCAAGCAGAAGCAGTTTCAAAGTGACAGAAAACACTTTTAAGCAGTTTCAAAACGACTCCATTAGATCCGAGCACGGTAGGAGGGTTTAAGGGAATTTTTTTTTTTTAATTCAGGCCAAGTTTAGCCGCCTTTGCTCAGCACTCTGAGATTTTTTTATGCCAAGTGCTCTATAAATAAAACCATTATTATTGTGACTATTCAACAGAAGACCAGATCCTGTCAGACCTGGGTCACGCCAACGGCCTCTACGGGAGCGTCGGGGACGTGACCAACGGCAGCATGCTGAACGGAAGCTTCTCCCTGGAGGCCGGAGGGCAGCCGTACCACGACCTGCGGGCAGGAAGTCCCTACGGCCTGCCCCAGTCGCCCTCCTCCATCACCTCGCTGCAGGGCCACACGCCGCTGCTCAACAACCTGGCCTTCAGCATGGACGGCCTGATGGGTGCGGGGGGGCAGCCCAGCGTGGGTCAGGCTCTGAGGGCCATGGCGGGTGGCCCGACCTCTGACCTCTCCACAGGAAGCAGCACGGGCTACCCGGACTTCCCCACCAGCCCCGCCTCCTGGCTCGACGAAATGGACCACTCCCAGTTTTGAGGTCAGAGGTCAAGCGAGCTGGAACCTTTCGCCAGTGGAGGCGCTGCTGGCTGCTGGGGCGAGCCACGGAACGTCCGCGCCGTGTTTTTTCACTGCAAATTCTCTCGGAACTGGACGGGACGAGTTCTGAGAAGCGTCCGGGACGGGGAAGAAGCCTCGCCCGCGTTCTCCAGGCTCATGCATGCTTTGAAGCGAGGAAGGCCATCCCGGTCCGAAATGGCGACGCACTTTACGTTCCTCGGCGGCTGATGGCGGTGGAGATACGTACGTACACACGTGGCACAAGTCCTTCTTACAAGGGTTCGGGGGGGTTTCAACTTTCTAGACGGCGAAAGTCAGAAAATATTTTGATAAGGAGGAAGAGGCTCGGACTGATGTCGCTTAACGCAACGGCGAGGACGGAAGAGTTTGACGTGGACCTTATTTATGATACTATTGCTACCGTTATAATATATATATATATATATATATATATATATATAATTTATTCCAGAGCGGTTCTGACTCTTGAAAGGGAAACATATACCGGCCTGAAAACAAATGCTGTATTTTTTACTCACCGGGGAATTTTACGCAGCTGCGGAGATGCTGTTGGTCACCATGGCAACCGCTTTTAGCGCGAAACGAAGTACAAAAGTGCAAGTGGAGCGGACCGAGATGAGTGTGTGTGTCCGCTCGTGACGGCTGTAGATTTTGTAAAGGTGTCCGCAGTCGTGTGTGACGAGCACTGTTTATTGCGATGGATCTTTGGAACACAAAAAGAAAAAGACAAAAAACGAGCACTGACGCGAGTCCTATATGCCTTCAGTCCGGCGGTGTGAATTGTGTACAGTCAAATCTATATGGAAAAATAAAGTTGAATCGTCTTTCGGGTACGGCGGCTTTCTATCGTTCTTGCAGATTCAGGATTTCGTTTTGTACGCACGTCTGTGCGGCGGATATTCAATCCGGTTAATGTATATTCGTTATGATTATGCAAACTTAAATGTCACCGTATTGTTTTAATAGTTGGTTTGATTTGGCTGTGGGTCACTTTCACTTTTTTTCTGATCCAGGTAAATCTCAGTAAAGGCCTCAATACCACCAACCAGTTTTTGTAGTTTTAAAGACTTTTTTTTTTAAAGAGATAAGACTTTATCATTCCCACAAGGGGGACATTTCTTCATTTTATAAATTTCTTAAAGATTCCCAAAACTATATTTTCCATCAGCAAGCTGCATCTGTGTGCATATAAATGTATGTGATGATATGTGTTGTGTACTTATATAAGTTCTATCTAAGGAATATAGGTATTAATACATTACACACACACTTGTGCATTAAACACAGTTTATAAAAAGACATTATATAACTTATAATATATAATTTTTGTATATTTATTCTACCGTTTTTTATACTGTTATTATAGAAAAGTCTGTATTATGACTTAAAATTGCATATTTGAAATACTGTATGTTTATAGTTGTATTCTATTATATACTGTATATGCACACACACACACACACACACACACACACACACACACACACACACACACACACACACACACAGTATACTGTATATGTACATTATAAAATACAATAGAGTAAAATGCCTACACACTATATAAATATATAGTATATCAAATATTGAAATATGCAATTTTAAGTTGTAATAAAGACTTTTCTAAAATATCCCATAATAATAATAATAATAATAATAATAATAATAATAATAATAAAAGACAATTCTATAATACACATATAATAATTCTATAATGCCCCTGAATGTGTACTGTTTAATGCACAACGCATGTATATAATGCCATTCATTACAGAATAAAACGTTTAACTACAGCTACGTGAACAGTAACCGTTTACATTAACGTGATTTTGAATCTACAGTCAGACACACAAATCAACTGGCCAGTCCACAGATCCGGAGCGGTTCTTCTTCCCAGTAGCAGGCGCTTCGGAAGCAAACAAATAGCTTTTTCCCCGTGATAAACACACAAACAGCGGCGGCACATCTGCTGGTCCTTCTGCTCGCAGCAGATTGTTGTTCTGCACAGTCAAACCTTCACTAATCCTCTCAGTGTTGTTACCTCATGGTAAACTCTCCGTGAAACCAGGGCGAGCGGAACGTCCGACCGTCAGAACCCGGCGAGGATGGTCACGTGACCCGCCGGCTTAAACACACACGCACAGGCACACGCAAAAATACAAGTGCTATATATTCTAAATGTTTACTAAAGTTGCTACGTCTAAGAAATCTGAATACGTAGTCAACTATGAACATATCAAATATTTACTGTACATCTTATTTGGGAAAACGTTTCTTTTACTTGAACTTATTTTTATGCACTTTTCTTTCAATCCAAAAAAATGTATTCTCAAATGAAACTTCAACAAAGAGAAAATTGATTACAGTAAAATTAAATTAATTATAATTATATCACGTTTATAAGTAACAAATAGTTGCACGGTGAATAAAGACGTTTCATCAGCAGATGGCGCTTCAGGTGTGTTGTGTTTCTGCCCGTGGTTGTTTTTCTAAGGTTGCGTTGAATGTAAAACGAATCCATATATTTGACCGTTTGTTCTCCTTTATAACTTCCTGACCAGCTCACCGTGTCAGCTGAAAGGCTCCGTGTCCTGATTGGTTCTCTTTGCGTTTGCACCCGCCTTTCTCCACAAGCTCCGATTATGATTGGACGTCGTCACGAAAGCCATTTTTGTTTATTTTTTATTTGTTGACGAAAGTGTCAAGAAATGTAGTTGTAGTTTTCAACCCTGAGTGGGAGTTTTTATATAGTTCTCGTTTCGTTTTCGTCAGGGAAAAAGTGTCGTTGACGAAGATGATGACGAAAATATTTCATCAACAAAATTAACAGTGGTGTGTGCGCACGTGTGTGTGTGTTCACATATTTCTCATCAAGGTTGTGAGTTCGATTCCCCAATTCGCGATAAAAACAGCCAAACGTTTAAAAACGACTCACAGCGATGAAACTAACATCATCATCACGACGCGGCGGAACCTCGGGCCCCTGATTCCGCCATTAACGCGCGGCCTTTAACAGTTCGGCCGCGCAAAGATAAACAGCGACAAAGACCGGCGGGATAATTTACTCGCCACTTACGCCACTAGTAAACGTATAAATCTTGGAAAAATCCCGGCGCGGCTCCTTTAGCAAAGATGACAAACACGCACGCAAACGCCATTATCATCGATCGGCGAGCTTTTACTATCAACTTCCTGAGGCCGGCGAGAAGGAATAAATTAAACATGCAAATAGCGTTCCAGGCCGGATGTCATCGAGGACGGGGGATTCTTCTCCTCGTTTGTGCTTGTCCCCGCGAATCAATACTAGTGTGTTTCTTTTACTTATATATTCACCGTATTTTCTGGACTATAAGCCGCTACTTTTATCACAGGTTTTGAACCATGCGGCTTATACAAAGGTGCGGCTATTCTGCAGATTTTTTACTCGCTCTAAACCGGAATTAGAATTAAAACTAAGACAAAATAAACGCAAAGAAGAATACGCTACTTCCTCTTTAGCAGATATAATTTAATAGATATAAAAGTTGCTGCCGTGTTAAATGCAGGTTAGGAAAGGATCTATTTAGTTACACACATGTACATTTACAATTCAAAATCGTTCTGTTCCTGTAGTAAAGTATCTAATCCAAAAGCAAACATATCTGTGGCTTTTATACTCTATACTTTTGAATAGAGTGGATGCGGCTTGTACGCAGGTGCGGCTTGTTTGTCTTTGATTTATTTTTTATTTTTTAAATAGAGCGTGTGCGGCTTATACACAGGTGCGGCTTATAGTCCAGCAAATACGGTAATGCCAATACTTGCAAAAAGAGGGCGGAGTCAGACCAAACTCAACTCCTCGTTGTCACTTGCAACTTGGTGGATAAAGGAATTCTGGAGTGAAACCATCATGGCCGACGGAACATTCCGGCACTTAAGCTGGGAAACTGGCTGGATGTGGAGAGACTAAACGAGAGCAAGTGATGGAGACATGGAGGGGGGTGGGGCAAACCTCCGCCATCTGCCGCTAATGGTGTTAGAGAAGCTTCCAGAGAGGAGACTTGTAAAAAGGCATGGACGTTAAGTAAAGAAAGGGCCGGGCGATATGGGACATGATTTCAGAGGAGTCCGTGTCAGGAGTGAAGAGCTCGTAATGGAAATGTAATGGGCTTAGTGTCGCTGCCCCTCCCCCGACCCCGCCAGACTTATGGAAATGACCGGAATGAGGGACGGGGCGCGGCTTTCACAAGCGCACACCAACCTTCCCGGGAACGTGAGAAAAGCGACAAAAAGCACGAGACGCTGAAACAAGACGAGTGTGGTTCCGTCGGCTGGTTTTAATCGTAACGAGGAGGAATCGGTGGCTGGGAGAAGAGTCCGTGCTGCCCAGCCAATAGTGGTAGAAGAGCTCTGAAGGCCTGAAGCTGATTGGATGAGGAAGGCAGGTGATTGGAGGTTTAGCCTTTAGGGGCGGAGTACTGGCGCAGGAGGGAGGAGATGGCGCTGGACTCTGTCACTTCTTCTGGAAGAGAACCTTCTTGGTCTTTGATGGACGGGTCGGCTCCGGCCTTCAGGAGCATCTCCACCACCTCAGCAAACTCACACGCCGAGGCTTGAGAGACAGACAGGAAGAGAGCCTGAAATAACCTCCTTACACTCCTCAACTTAGTCTGTCTTTTTTGCGAAAAACATTTTAGAATTTTTTTTATAATTATTGTTTTATACTGTATTTTTTTTACAGTGTGTCATTAGGGTTAGGGTTAGGTTATACAAGTTATAAAGTAACATATAACTTTACACACACTTTAAACACAATATAGTCAGTCTTTTTTGGGGTAAACAAGGGGAAACATTAAAAGAAAAAAAACATTTTTAAGAAAAATGTTTAGAGTTTTTTTATAAATATTATTTTACACCATTATATCATTAGAGTTAAGGTTAGGTTATACAAGTTATAAAGTAACCTATAACTTTACACACAACTTTAAACACAATATAGTCAGTCTTTTTTGGGGTAAACACGGGGAACATTTTTAGAAAAAATGCTTAGAATTTTTTTAATAATTATGATTTTATACTGTATTTTTATACTGTATATCATTAGGTTAGCGTTAGGTTACACAAGTTATACAGTAACCTATAACTTTACACACACTTTAAACACAACTTAGTCAGTCTTTTTTGGGGTAAACATGGGAAACCATTTTAGAATTTTTTAAATAATGATTATTTTACACTGTATTTTTTTTTACAGTGTGTCACTAGGGTTAGGGATAGGTTATACAAGTTATACAGTAACCTTTAAATTTACACACAATTTTAAACACAATTTAGTCAGTCTTTTTTGGTGAAACATTTTTAAGAAAATATTTTAGAATTTTGTTTTTTATTTTATACTGTGTATACACACAGTGTATTTTTAACAGTATTTCATTATTACATAATAAGCTATACAGTAACCTATAACAAAAAACACAAAGAAAATAAATGTAAGATTAAACACAACACATGATTAAATACAACAACAAAAACAAAAGTCAAATGCTTTGATCAATAAATAAACACTATTTATACATTACTAAAAAAAAATGAGCAAAACCACCCAAATATGACAAATATTTTCAATGCTATACATTGTCTTAAGACAAAATTCCATTTTTGGGATATTCGTTTTTTGGAATATTATATTACCAATATTCAGTATACGAAAAAAAAAAATACTTTTTTTTGCTTAAATACGACTCAAAATTACAAGGGTTGATAAGAGTTGATCACACAATTCTTGTTGATCACACAATTCAACACAATAAGAGTTGACTACACAATTTCAGACTAAAAACAATGACTCAAATTCGATTTGATTTCCTCCTATAAATTTTAGTCATTTTCACAAGCATCAGTATTTCTATTTAAACGTATTTTTTCACCATTATTTTGCTGCAAAGTGACAAGGCGGCAACGATCTTCATCAGAAGCCAGAAGGATTGCGCTCAGGGAAAAGGGGCGGAGCATCTAGAGATCTAAAAGAGCCCGATCAGCTTCCTCTTCTCCTCACCTCCACACTTAAAGTGATTGTTGGGGTGGCAGGAGGAGCGTTTGTGCCCCATTGGCAGTTTCCGGGGCGATGCTGCGTAACCCTGTTAGCCGAGGCCGTGGTGCTGATGCGGGGACATTCCTCCGCTCTGAGTGCTTTCTCACGCTTCCCTCGTCAGCAGGAGGGAGAGAACTCACTGACGAGTGTGGCTTTTAACCTCGGACCCCGGAACAGGGGATGAGGAGGAGGAGGATGGAGTGAGAGGAGGAGGAGTGTAGAGACGGGAAAATCTCGAGCCTTTTGATTCTCAATTTAAGAATTGCTTTTACTGGGCATGAAGAGTCTGACAATAAGAGTCTCTCTATCTCCCTCCCTCCCTCCCTCCCTCCCTCT
>CM051498.1:27540283-27558086 GCA_028031935.1 Paedocypris micromegethes | reverse complement strand
AAATATATATATATATATATATATATATTAGCATTCAGTTATAAACCACATGGGAATTGCATTCATTTATCATTTCTATAAATCTATCATTTCTATAAATCTATCAATTTATACAAAATTAATTTTAATGAAGTTGAGAAAATCTGTTGTGTGGCGTTTAAAAAGCAGTTTAAAAAAATGTTTCATTTTATGTTAAAAAAAAAAATATTAATGACAAATCAGAAACTCTGAACTTAATGGGAACTCAAGTTCGGTTTTCTTTTCATTTCTGAACATGTGACGCGCTCAGAGTTTTATGTAGCTTTGTTAAAATTTTAAAACAGTTAAATGTAGAGATATTATTTTACAGGCCCGCACTAAACCTTGCGTGTGAAATGCCCGACAGACTCACTTGGCAGTTGATGTCCGCGTCATTCTGCAGAAGAAGGGACACCATGTCTTTCAGACCCCGGTCACACGCCCAATGTAGGAGCACTCGGCCCTGAAACAACAAGTACGCAATTCATTTCATTTCATTTTTATTTGTTCTTTTTTTTTTTAGTGGTAATGTTGAACACATCCACCTTAAGAACAGGAGTAGGAAGAACCACGTCTCATTTGCTCCTACCCCATTCTTATCACAACTAACATACATAATAACCACAGATGGCAATTTTTATACTAACAAAAACAAAACACAATTTTAAATCATTTCCCTTACAACGACACTTGAATATAGTGAAACTAGGACATTTTCTGAGCTCATTTTCCAGACAATTCCAGTACTGTACACCTATAAATGAAATACACCTTTGTTTCAACGTTGTTTCTACAGTCGGTAACTTAAAATCATTTTCACTTCTACTTTGCATTTGATTTAAAACCAATACATTTTGCAAACCACTAGGCAACAGACAATGTCTTGCTTTGTACGAAATTAACAATGTTTGCAAAACTACCAAATCATTCAACTTAAGTAATCCTGAGTGCAAAAATAAAGCAGAAGTAGACTCTACTGGAGAGGTTTTTTTGCATTACTCTCAATGCTCGTTTTTGTCAAATAATCAAAGGCATTAAATTAGTCTTGTGAGAATTTCCCCATATTTCCAAACCTACAAAAAGTCTGGCAAAAATAAATGAACAATATAAAATTCTCATTGCCTCATAACTTAACAGATGTTTTACTTTGCCTAGAATGCCCAGATTTCTGCTAATTTAGTTTTTTTTTTAATGACCCACACACACACACACACACACACACACACACACACACACAAGAAGCAGGGCATCTCCAGCGCTCCACTCCATCCTTCTTCACCTCCCACACGTTCATCTATTCTCCTTTGTTATGCGGGGCTCTATAAAAGTTAACTTCACAATAGATTTCTCCCCTCGAGAAGAAATAAATTATGCCCAACAATTTATAACTCAGAGCCTCCGGAGCAGCTGTTTAGCGAGGCGCTGACAGGATGAGTTCTCCTCTGGCCGCGGCGCAGGCGAGGAAGCAGGGCATTGTGGGACGCAGAAGATCACCGGCTCTCCAGAAACAAATTGCAGTGGGACGGGAAAGTCTTTAGCAGTGATTGATGTGGTTCTGGGGACAGAAAGAGAGTGGACCCCCTGATCACCAACGCCCCCCCCACCCCCGCCCCCCCCGAGCCTGAAGACCAGGCTGCAGAGTTCATTTCTCAGTGAAGGCCAATTAAATAAAGCAAACTCCTTTAAGTCGTATTCCATGGCTGAAATTATATCGATCCCTCCTGCTGCATGTAAAATTGATATTTATAAAGGAGTCTGAAGCCTGTGTGTGTGTGTGTGTGTGTGTGTGTGTGTGCGCGCTTCCTCCTGGTCTGTTGACACAACATTACACTCTTCCCTAGGTTCTAAGCTCTATATCTCTCACACTATCTCTAACATGTAACACCAGAGCTGAATCTGACACTGTAGCAGACTATTTAACTGTTAAATTGTAACGCGTAACTATTCTAACTATTTAAATTGGAACTATTTTGCAAACAATATTTGGCTTAAAGAAATTTGTAAAACAGCAAAAAATTAATATCAAAGCAAAACATTTGTGAAAAAAAAAACACATTGGTGTGATGAGAAAAATTTGTTTCATGATAAAAAATGTGCAGTTTTTTTCCATGTAGGTACGTATTATACACTAGTACGCAAAATTACAAATCAAGAATAAAAAAATGTGACTTTTCACTGGTTAAAACTGTTCACTATAGTTTATAGCCAACGTTTAATTCGAATTTAAAAAATATAAGTAAAGAAATTAATTTAAACTATTAACTGCATCATGGACTGTAGAGATTATGGAGCTACGAGGGCCCCAAGCTCTAAAGAAGTACGCAAAATTACAAATAATAAAAATGTGGCTTTTTACTGGTTAAAAGTGTTCACTAATCTTCAGTCAACTTCTAAATAATAAATACGTTATTAAAACTACCGTACACACGTACTAGGTCACGGACTATGGAGATCATGGAGCTACGAGGTCACCAAGCTCTAAAGAAGTCATTCCCTAATTGGCAAAGACAAGCCCGACAAAACCTTGCCAAACCTACAACTTCCTCAGCCGGAAAACCACTCTTCCCGTCCGTGAGGCGGAGGAGCTCTGGAAACAGCAAAGAGCCAGAAATCCCAGCGATTACACTCTCCTGGCGAGGGATTAGGCGTGACAGACATGGACTGGGTGCGGAGGAATGGGCCAGCGAGGGTGGAGAAGGCTGGTAATGGATGGGGCAAACACAGAGAGGAAAGGAAAGCACGGAATTCTCCAGACGTTTGCACAAACCAATCCGACCCTCTTTTGTTCCGGTGGAAGGGCGTGCGTGGACCTGTCGTCCTCCGGCCATTTACCACATCACTAGATAAACAAGAGAACAGTCATTTATAAAAGACGGCTTGCTTTTAAAAGGAAGCGGCTCCGTTCCGAGCGGCGATTCACACAAAAGACTAGATGCGATTATTTAATCCAGCTACATAACACAATTAAGAATTCCAATAAATTGGCTTACAAATCCTTAAATACAGTATACAACCAGAATATCACACTGCGATAAGTGAATTCTTGCTAATCCTAGAAATCTATTTTCTTTTTGTTTATACAAGACAGATTAACTAGATTAGTATTAAGAGCACAAAAATAATTGGCTTGTTTTAAGAAAATGGGTTTTTACCAGTACATTCTTCTCACCCCATTGGCAGATACTTTTACATGATTTAAGTCTTCTTTTTTACTCATTTAGTTTTTTATGGTCTTATTTTTTCATGTGCACTTTTAGCAGTGCAGAATATTTCCTAAATAAAATGTACACGCATCTCACGTTTATTAATAATAATAGTAATAATAATAATAATAATGTTTTTGTTTTGTATATACTGTATATACTGTATATATTCATGTATTTACTGCAAATGCATAGTAAACATGACATCAGAGTCTCAGGTCTCACAGCCAATGGCACTAAAGCAACTCCGCCCTTTGCACGTACTGGGCGTGGCCACCTTTCACACTCATTTTTTAACACAGATAAATAATGGACATTTATCTTCTTTAAAAACTTTTTTCCCCTAATTCTTATAGCGACTTTGCGTTGGTCTCAAACTAAGAAAAGCGCTATACAAATAAACATGAGCTTCAACATTTCTGCTCTTGATCAACCACATTGTTTTTTTATTAGGCTTGATTGTTTTATGTTTCATGGGTTTGAGCCGAATTTCCAAATTCATATTTGATAAATTAATTTCAAATTAATTTAAAATCACCTCAAGCGTTCATTTAATGATGCAGTGCCGATTCACACCATCATTGTTTTGTTTAAAAAAAAAAAAAAAACAATTAAAAAAAAAATACTATAAATCAACCTGTCGACTTCCAGTCATTTTAGCATTTCCATCATGGAGCCGCTGGTGCAGTCGCGGGTCAGAATGAAGCAATCAATCAGCCAGTCTCTCCGGAGGAAAAACACAGCAGAAAAGCCCAACGCTTGAGCCACGCCCTGATCTATCATCATCATCATCATCATCATCATCCTCCTCATCATCACGAGATGATTCCCGCACTGGCCTGCTCCGGAACATCAGGGCTAATGTATCTGACCTCAGCAGAGACAGCCGGACCCTGTGGAGGTCAAGTGGCAGCCATGAAGCTCACACCAGCCCACATTAAACCACCTGCTGAGAACATCACATGGCATTAGGCTGACAGAAGAGCCCATGTGTCACGGCGGTGAGTTACGGCGGCGCACGGACGGACGCGAGGCCTCGTTCTTCACAGGCGCGACCTTGAACGTACGGCACGTCCGCGAGATCAACGCAAACGCCGCTTCAGAAATCACCGTCCTTGCTGAGAAAGTGTCAATAGCCACCGCCAGATAAACTGAGCCTCGGATTGATAATCGTGACAATAAAACTACAAATAAAATTGGGTTTTTATTTTGTAGTCAATTTTAGTCATTCGTTTTAGTCTTGCATTTTTAGCGCTTTTAGTAATATATCTATTTGTTTGTCAATTTTATTGTGATGGTGTTTTGGATTATATGTGACTATGTTTTAATGTAAAGCACTTTGGTCAGTCTGCTGTTTTTAAAAGTGCTTTTATAAATAAAGTTGACTTGACAGTAACGATTTCAAATAAGTGCTAAACGCAACCGACTTTAAACTTTTGTGATCAAAAAGGGAAATATTTTAATTCATATACTGTAACATTTTTCCATGACAAGAATTCCACACAAATGTCACTACAATAATGATGTTAAATAAGTGCTAAAAGTAACCCACTTTAAAGTATTGTGGTCAAAAAGGTATGCATTTTAATTCATATACTGTATAACATATTTTTATTACAAGAATTCCACACCAATGTAACTATAATAATCATTTCAAATACGTTAAAGTGCTAAACGTAACCAACTTTAAAGTATCGTGGTCACATAAGTAACATATTCATTCATAAACTGTATTGTAGCGTTCGTCAGCAATGAGGAGACCAGATAATTTGCAACAGTTTTATTAATGGTTGCTGTCGGCCACAACCACGCCAAGCACTCCTCCCTCGAATTTCCGATCCGCCACGCACACACCACACAACAGCGGAAATCCAACCCCCGGCTTGCCACACCCCCGAATAAACCGGAACCAATGGTGACACAACATAAAACAAGTCGCTAAATTAACATAAAGGCACTTAATAAACATGAACCGCGCATCATAACAAAATAACTGAACACAACATATTCCGAACATGCTACACTACCCCCCCCTAACTCAAGTCCTCGTCCCCGAGGACATAATCTTTAAATCTCGTTGGAATTTTCTTATTCCTGACTGGACGTCTTTCCAGCCCGGAAGCGCCTTGGCCTCCTGGAATGAAGGCCCCAACAACTTCTAAGTCTCCCGGAGGTGATGTTTCCATTTGGCTCCCGGGAATGTCCAGGCCCTCTTCGTAGTCTGTTAAGTGCGGTGTCCCATCATCCCTTCCTTGGACCGGAACCGCAGTGCCACGGTAAGGGGCCAGTCGATCCCGGTGCAGCACAACCTTTCGCCCACGAGGAGGCAGTTGAACACGATACACAACCTCCCCCACCTTTTCCAATATTGGACATGGCCCAACCCAGTGGCTGTCCAATTTAGGACATCTCCCTCGCTTACGAACGGGATTGTAGACCCAAACCAGCTCTCCCTCCTCGAAGTTGCGTCCATGGGTATGCACGTCGTAAGCTCGTTTCTGCCTCACACCTGCAGCCGTCAACTGGTTCCTGGCATATTCATGAGCCGAGTCCAGGCGATCCTGGAGCTTCCTGGCATATTCCGGACCTGCAGGAGCGGACGGCCCATCTGGAGGGCGGCCGAAGGCCAACTCAGCTGGGGTTCTAATCTCCCGGCCGAGCATAAGTAGTGCTGGTGTGCATGCAGTAGAGTCCTGAACAGCTGAGCGGCATGCCATTAAAACCAGAGGTAGATGAGTGTCCCACTCGTGCTGGTGCCGGGATGTTAAAATCGACAATTGCACCCCCAGTGTCCTGTTAAAACGTTCCACTAGGCCATCGCTTTGTGGATGTAGTGGAGTCGTGCGTGTCTTAGTAATTCCTAACTGCTGGCACATGGAGGAAAAGACCCGAGACTCAAAATTTCTTCCCTGATCACTATGGATGCTCTGAGGAATCCCGAATCTGCTGAACATGTTCTCCACCAACACATTAGCCACTGTTTCAGCTTCCTGGTCGGGCAACGGAAAAGCCTCAGGCCACTTGGTGAAGTAATCCATAGCAGCCAAGACAAAACGATTCCCTCGTGCGGTCCGAGGAAATGGCCCCATGACATCCACCCCTACCCGCTGCATAGGCTCCCCCACTGGAAACTGTTGCAACTGGGCTCTGGACTGACCCTGTGGCCCCTTGCGTGCGGTACAAAGGTCACAGCGCCGGCAAAAGTCCTCCACGTCACGCCTTAGTCGTCCCCAGTAAAAGCCCTGACGAAGACGACGAAGTGTTTTAGTCACTCCAAAATGCCCAGATCCTGCGGACCCATGCACAGCCTTCAACACTCCTTCTTGCATGCTGGCCGGCACTACAACTTGCCACCTTTTTTCCCCTGTTGCTGGCACCACCCACGCACGTTGCAGAACCCCATCCACTAGGCGCAACCACTTGAACTTGGCCCAGAGGCTTTTGGTGAATGAGGAAAGAGCTGCTACTTCCTGCCATGGCGGCCTCTGTTGACCCTCCACCCACAGGACAACAGGCTGTAGATCTGGATCCTGGTCCTGATTCTCTCTCCATTGGCTGGGACCCACTTCCTGTATCTCTCGACAGACAAGTAGAGGAACCTCACTCGCCTTAACGCCTCCAGTCAACTCCAATTCTTTGGTCTCACGCCGCTCGCAGTATCTACAGCCTTGCTCACTGCAGGGACGTCTGGACAGGGCATCGGCATTGCCATGTCTGACACCTGCCCGATGGGTCACAGTGAAATCGTAGCTCTGCAGTTCCTCTAGCCATCGAGCAGTCTGTCCTTCCGGCTCTTTAAACGTCATTAGCCACTGCAAGGAGGCATGGTCGGAGCGGATAGTAAAGTGGCGACCGCACAAGTAGTATTTGAAATGCCTTATGGCTGCAACAGTCGCCAACAGCTCTCTACGGGTGATGCAGTACCTCTTCTCAGCTTTGCTCAGCACCTTGCTGAAATAGGCCACCACTCTCTCCCCATCGGCATCCACTTGTGACAGGACGGCCCCTACTCCATCTCCACTTGCATCTGTATCCAGAATAAAAGGAAGACTGGGATCTGGAGGTCTCAGAATAGGTGCATTAGTCAGGGCCTTCTTCAGTGAATCAAATGCTCTTTGACAGTCGTCCAGCCACACAAAGCTCTGATTTTTCTGCAAAAGCTTGTACAACGGAGCGGCGATCCCGGAAAATCCACGAACAAATTTGCGATAATAGGACGCCAAGCCCAGAAAACTCTTCAGCCCCTTTTCGTCCTTAGGGACAGGCCAGTCCTGCACAGCCCTCACTTTGTCTTCCACCGGCCCAATGCCTTTACTCCCAACGCAATGTCCAGAAAAGTAACTTCCTTGCTTAACAGCTTACACTTATCAGGGTGCAGCTTCAACCCAGCTTCCTTGATTCTGTTCAACACTACCTTCAGAGCAGTGATCGCTGACTGAAAGGAGTCCCCGTGCACCAGAATGTCGTCAAGAAACACCAGACACTCCTGCTGTGGAATGCCTTCTAGCACTCTCTCCATCAACCGTTCAAAGGTGGCCGGTGCATTACAAAGACCAAAGGACAGAACTTTAAATTGCCACAGCCCTCTGCCGGTGCAGAACGCAGTCTTGGGTCGAGCTTCCGGTGTCAACGGCACCTGCCAGTAGCCACTTTTTAAGTCCAATGACGAGAACCAGCGAGACCCTGCCACCAGGTCCAAGCATTCATCCACACGTGGAAGAGGGTATGAGTCCTTCTGAGTCACTGCATTTAGCTTGCGATAATCCACACAAAATCGCCAGTCCCCTCCTTTCTTTGGCACCATGACCACCGGGGACGCCCATGGGCTCTCAGAGGGCTCTATAATTCCAGCTTCATGCATTTTCCTCAGTGCCTGTGCTGCTGCTTCTTGCCGTCCCCATGGCATGCGTCGTGGACGCTGACGTACGGGCTGTGCCTCTCCCGTGTTGATCTGATGCTGCACCAAAGATGTCTGCCCCAGCCCCATATCGTCATAAGCAAAACAGTCCTTGAATTCCAACAACAGCTGCCACAACTGTTTCTGCTGTAGGTTGTCCAGATCGCCTGAGCTTCTCCGCGTTAACTCCTGCAGAGCCGCCATCAACTTATCATCGCCCCCTGGAGCAGTCTGAATCTCTGCATGCCTCATTGGATGATCTTGACTTTGGATGCAGGGCCCGGCCCCCGTGGAGCCCCCCCTCTTTCTTTGGAGAAAGGTCTGCGAGCTAGTTGGTTGGCCATCGAGACGGAGAGCTTCAAGTGGTCTCATTTCCACCACCTCACCATGGGAAAACCCCAATGTGCCCGTGGACAGGTCCAAACAGCACCCATGGCTCTTTAGGAAGTCCAATCCTAAAATACAGCTGTCCTGCACATCCGCAACCCACACCATGTGTTGCAGCTTCCGCCCGGCGATGGTCAGTGTTAACAGTCCTCTTCCTCTCATTGGAGATAGCTCCCCAGTGACAGTTCGGAGGCAAACAGACGTGTCTTCTAACTGAGTTCCCACCGGTACCACGTCAGGACGAACGACTGTGACGGTAGATCCCGTGTCCACAAGGGCAATGCACACAATGCCCTCCACACACACAGAAACATGGCAAAAGTCAGATATGGACGCCCTGCCCACCACCACAATGCCCTTATCCTCTTTGTCTGCCGCAGTCGTCGAGTTCTTCTCTGGTGACCAGCGGGAAGTAAGTATGGGGGTCTCCAGCATCCCGCCTACTGAGCCCCCGCCTCGTTTCCCGTCTTTTTTGGGCAATCTCTCACCAAATGTCCAAGCTGGCCACACCCCCAACACGCACGTTCCCTCATCTGTCGTCTGGGTGAAGGAAGTGTCACTCCCCGAACCATCTCCGTTATCTCCTCCAGCCAGTCGGGTCTTGACACCGGCACGTCGCCTCTCGTCGTCACTCTGACAGCAGGTGAGGATTCGGTCGTCGAGCCACGCATGGCCGCATCAACCGCCATTTCTCTTTCCAGCGCCAATTCCAAAGCCTCAGCCAAATCGCGTGGGCGGGCCAATTGCGTGTGTATGCGCAGCTCTGCTGGAGAAAGAGCTCGGATAAACTGATCACGTGCCAGTTCGTTCTGCACAGTAGGTGGAATGTGAGCATAAGCTCGTCTTGCCAGCGATTCAATGTCATTAGCCAAAACCCTCAAGGGCTCACCCCGATTCCTATGGCGGCCGTGTAACTCAGACCGAAGCAGTTCAGGTCGAAAACACTGTCCAAAGCGTCGTCTCAATGCCCCTGTCAATGCACTGTAGTCAGCTCTCTCACTAGCATCGAGCAGCAGCAAGCACGAAAGTGCATCTTCTGTTAAGCAAAGAGCCAGTTCCAGTGCTTTCTGTTCTTCTGACCAAACACATGCAGCTGCCAGCAGTTCAAATTGTGCATGAAAAGCTTCCCAGTCTGATTTGCCGGAGTACTTTGGTGTTTTTCTTCCAGCCAGTCTTTCTGCACCATGGGCGCCGCCATTATTGTTTACATCGCGGGCTCCGTACTCCCGCGAGATCGGCAAAGAAGGCAACATGGCGGCCGGAAACGGCGGATAACTCTCGCGGCTCGGCCATGCGCGCGCGCGCGCCCCCGCCGTCCCGCGTGCAGCCATTTCCACGGAATCTTTCTCGTCCACACATGACTTGGCCGGCAACTTTTTGTAGTCACGAGTAACTTCCTCCTCTCGCGCTGCCGCCGCTTCCCAACTCCCCTCGTCTTCCATCTTAATTCGGACGGATGGATCCATCGCCGACGCGCAATACAGACACAGGGTACCCCGGCGCATCTGTTGACTTTTACTTCTGACACCAATTGTAGCGTTCGTCAGCAATGAGGAGACCAGATAATTTGCAACAGTTTTATTAATGGTTGCTGTCGGCCACAACCACGCCAAGCACTCCTCCCTCGAATTTCCGATCCGCCACGCACACACCACACAACAGCGGAAATCCAACCCCCGGCTTGCCACACCCCCGAATAAACCGGAACCAATGGTGACACAACATAAAACAAGTCGCTAAATTAACATAAAGGCACTTAATAAACATGAACCGCGCATCATAACAAAATAACTGAACACAACATATTCCGAACATGCTACAGTATTAAACATTTTTTATATAACAAGAATTCCACACCAATGTAACTAGAATGTGTCATGAATGGTGGTTGCTAGAAAGCAGGTCGAGTCTCGTATGCAGTTTAGATGTTTAATGAAGTGAAGTCCGTTCGGCAGAATCAGGGTCGTAAGACAGGCACAGGGTCGAGGGCAGGTAGAGACAGGATCACAACGAGGTCACAGGCAGGAGGTCAATAAACACGGAAGTAACTAGACAACACAGAAGACAAAGACAAAGGCAAAGGCAAAGGCAAAGGCAAGGAACGTGGCAACGGCAGGCGTAGGCAAAGCTTCGCCCCGATCTAACGGCTTGCAAGTCCTTATATAGTCCTCGTGATTGGCGGCAGGTGAATTCACTTTAGGCGCGCTCCCGCGCGCCGCGGAGAGAGAGTGCGTGCACGCGCCAGCGGCACCAGCACGCGCGCCGACTCGGGAGACTTGCACACGGTCATCACAGAATGATCATTTCAAATAAGTTAAAGTGCTAAAAGTAACTAACTTTAAAGTATTTTGATCAAAAGGCTAAACATTTTAATTCATATACTGTATTTAACATTTGTATTACAGGAATTCCACAAAAATGTAACTACAATAATCATTTCAAATAAGTTAAAGTGCTAAAAGTAACCCACTTTAAAGTATCGTGATCAAACAGGTATGAATCTTAATTAAATGTCACTGCAACTATAATCTTAATTAGCTTAAAGTGCTAAAAGTAACCCACTTTAAAGTATCGTGATCAAAAAGGTATACATTTTAATTCATATACTATATTCATATAACATTTCAATTCCACAAAATTCCAACTACAATCATTTCAAATAAGCTAAAGTGTTAAAAGACCGACTTTAAAGTATTAAGTAATATTTTTAATTAATGAATGTAACATTTTTTTACATTACAAGAATCCCACCCAAATGTAATTTTGCGTCCATTTCTCAAAAACTCACTACTGCCCTCTAGAGGACGCCAGCGAAACTGCGCCACACATTCAAACAATGGAAGCCTGACAAAAGGGAAGCCCATCTGGCCGACCTGATGGTGAGCCAACTGCTTCCCCACTTTCGCGATTGGTCTGAAAAAGAAATGGAACTGGCCAGTTGGTGGTGATGCATCAACATAAACAGAGGAGCAGGTGGACGGAGCCTCCAGTGACCTCGGGAGTTTAGCCGTGTGGGAAAGTTGGGGAAGTGATTTCATAGCGCCAACAACACACCAGTCTCGAGAGGAAACAGAGAAGTACCTCTTCATCCCTCTGATTGACGTCCACGGTCGGGGAAGAGATGGCCGTCCTGATGTGCTCAATGTTGTTCTCTCGGCAGAAATCAAAGATGTTTTTGTCTTCCTCCCTGTGACGGAAGCCAAAAAAAAGACATGAAACCAGCAGCAGAGAAGGAAAGACACCACAAACCAACACAGAACTACAATCTGTTTGTCTGCAGAAACAAAAAAAAAGAAAGAAAAAAATAGATAAAACGGAAGAAGAAAAAAACGAATCAAACCGTAAACAGCCAAAGATGTAGAGTTGGAGATTAGTGATGGCAAGTTTGATTCTTTTAACCGACTCTTGAAACTTTTTGTTACAATAAGATATACAATACCGATCGAGTGTTAAAATCCGATCTTTTTAGACACTTGAAACCTTTCTGGAGTCACTTTTTGTACATTTTTGTATTTCACTCACTTACATTATTCAACTTTTTTTTTTTTCTCATGGAAATTTTGTATTTTTTATTCACATAGCATATTTTATCTTTATATAAATTCCGTTTATAATTTCTGTTTATCTTTTTGTTGTATTTTCCTTTGCAGATTTTGAATAACATTTTCTTTATATCTTGTTTTTATCGTATTTCTATTCTTTATTTATTTTTTTTGTTTTTGTATTCAAATCAAATCAAATCAAATCAAATCTCCTCCCTCCCCATGTTTAAATGCTGGAACGATCAAAAACACATTTCACAACATGATGTACCACGTAAAATGTGTATGTGACAAAAAAAAAATTGGAATTTGAATCATTCATTCATTTTTTTTACAGAATTTTTTTACAAGTCATATAAAACATTTGAACAAATCGCTCACGAACGACACATAACTGTTGGACATGCCAGGGAAGACAGCATGAAACACACAAAATTAAGAAGACACATTTCAAGTAAATTATTATAACAATAAATATATATATATATATATATATATATATATATATATATATATATATATATATATACATACAATAAAACAATAAAAAAACGCATTATTTCATTCATATGTGACATTAAGTAGTGATATTATTTGGTAGACTGATGTGAATTGTTTTTTTTTTTTTATATATTTTGATGCCGATTTTTCTATAGGTTTAAAAGGGGGCGTGGCCAAAACGTTTGAGACCCACTGGTTTGTTTGAACCACGGGGTGTTTGCATGAGTCCATCACTCTTTTTTGAGAAACATTCTCTTTTTGATGGGTCCACGATGGAAGACACATTCCTCCATCTCTCCAGCAGCTTCTCACCAGCTCCATCCGCAGAAGCCACAATCATCTTCCTCCCTAATCACCGTGTGGCATTTCAACCAAGTCTGGCGGGGCGGAGAGAGAGAAAAGGGTTTCTGGGGGACGAGGTGCAGTTGGACAGAGAAATCTCATTAAGAGCTTTACCCCTGCTCCTCTCGCCCGGGCAGGATGGCAGATTAATTGCATTTGGAGAGCTATTGTGTGTCCTGCCCCTCACTCTCATCACCGGGGCAGCGGACGGGACCCGAGTATCTGCCCACGTCTGATGAACTGATGTCTGTCACGACTGAGAGCCTCGTCTCCTTCTCTGATGATGGAGAGCAAGAACTACGTGATGCTTCTGTACAGGATTTACACAACATCACTTATATCATTTAGGATTGTTTTTATTAACCTACTATTACTAATGTTGTGTTATACAGATGTTTCCAAGTTCTTTTGTTTGACTTTAGTTACTTTTTTTTTTTTTTAGATCTAGACATCTTTATTTACAATATAATAAAGGTTTAAAAGTGTTAATATTACTACATTTTTTTAAAGTAACTTGCAATTTCACACAGAAATACTGCCGGAAAATTAAACTGCCGGAGAATTATCGGAATGTATTTTAACGCAAGAACCATTCCGGCATTTCACCGGTAAAACACCTTTCACACAGCGTTTTCAAAATTCCGGTATTTTCGGTGACATCATTAATGGCGACACGTCAGAATGTTCTGATTGGCTCACAGCAGTCATTTTCGTCATCACGCACTGAACTTATGTTTGCTTATTCCGGCAATCTTTGCGTTCACAAATGGCAGTTTGCCGGCAAATTACCGGGAACGTTACAGCTACACTTGCCGGAAAATTGCAAATTTAACGGAAACAAATTTACCGGCATTTGTCTGTTCACACATCACTGCAATTTACCGGCAATTTAAAAAAACCGGCATCTGCTTTATTTACCAGTAAGGCCTGTATGTGTGAAAGGGGCTTTTGAGTCACTTTAAGTGTTATTTTGGGATTATAAATGTACGCAACTATAGCTTTCACACACATTTATAAATCTGTGACAAGAAACGTCAGAAAAAATGCAATATTACATCAGAGCAATAAAAAAATAATAATCTTTAGGAATCTTGCCGCACAGAAAAGCACAAACGTGGAAACCAAGAGCACCGAATGGATTTCGTTTCACTTGTTACACTCTCTTCCTTTTCTTCACCCTCTTTTCAAATGACCTTTCGTGACCTGCGTGTGAAACGTCTTTCACACCTATCCAGCTTACGGAAGAGCCATCTAATTAAAGATTCCTTTTGATTAGTAATCTTTCCGAAATACTGAATTTGCTTGTAACAATCAACTTTTCCTACAAATTATAAACTCCGCTTGAATTTCTGACACAGAAACGCCGGCGTCTCCCGACTGACTGTAAATACACAAGAAATGGAAAGTGTGTGTGTTGTTAGCAGGAGCAGTGCGTCTCTGCCACACGGGCATCATCTGTCTCCAGGGGCGATCAATAAAACTTATCCTCCGTCAGATTCGTTCTGGCCTGGGCTACTGAGCTCAAGAACACACACACACACACTGACGCCTGATTAATGACGCGCCGAGATGCCGCAGTGCATGATGGGAAGGTCACTGGATGTTTTGTCATTCACATCATTTGATCGACCTTTTCCCAACACAACAGAAGTCGCCCTTGTCGGTAAACAAGCTCACATTTCAGCTTAAATGTCATTAACCGTGTTTCCGCAAAAATCAGCAATCAGGCCTTCAGGCATCTCCAGCTCGTGAGATCCACGGAATTGTGCACGCCGATAACATGCGGAATCCAGACATGAAACACAAAAGTATTTTGTTTTGAGATGATGACATTAAAGATGATGTTTTGATTTCAGAGGCGGTTGAGAATCGATTCTTGTGTTTTTTTTTCTCTTCTAGATTCTGTGCAAAATTGGGGCAGGAAACAATAGACTAATCGTGTGAAGTTGCACAAAAAAACCCATAAATGCTGGTTTCACATTAACGTTGTGACTCCGCCTACTTTGCGTTATGGGAGGAGCCATGCCCATCATTTGACCACCGGAAAATCAGATTGGGCGATTAACCAAATGAAGCATCCGCTTTATTCGTCGTATTTGTCAGCTCAACTTCTAAAAATATTGAAATAAAAAATGTTTAAATAAAAAGACCGAGTGCGGAACCAAAAATAAGACCTACTGCACACCACTGTTAATTTCGTTGACAAAATATTTTTGTCATCGTCTTCGTCAACGCCACTTTTTACTTGACAAAAACGAAACGAGAACTAAATAAAGTCTGTACGCCGCGTGTGAAGCAACAATCACAGGCAGAAACACAACACACCTGAAGTGCCATATGATGATGATACTTTTTTCACCGCGCAATTTACTTAATTTAATAAACGTGATGCAATTATAATTAATTTTATTTTTCTGTATTTAATTTTCTCTTTGTTGAGGTTTCATGTATGAGAATACTTTTTTTTTACTTGAAAGAAAAGTTGATAAAAATAAGAAAAACAAATGTTTTTCCATATATTTTATACATTCATAGACAACTACGCATTTCTTAGACATAGCAATCTTTTTTTTTAAACATTTAGAATATATAGTACTTTTATAAAAAAAGTCGACTAAAATAAATGAAGATGACTAAATTAAGACTAAAACTAAACTGAGTTTCAATCGAAAGACTATGACTAAAACGAAATTAAAAACCTTTGTCAAAATTAACACGGCTGCAAACTGTTGACTGAGGACACCAAAGTAAAATACCACATGAACTCTGATTAAGAAAAGTATGACTGATCAACCAAACACAGCGCTGTCAATCACGCCAGGTCCACCCAAACCATCCGTCTCGGTGGCATCTTCACGAAGCATCTTCACTCAGCAGATGCCCACCATTCCCTCAACCATTCCCCCAGGTGATGGAAAGTGTGTGTCTGCTCCAGCAATCAGGCAACAATGAAGCCATTAGCGGATTTTAATCACATGCTAACGAGTGGTTTGAATATGCAGGAAGGCTCTCCATCACCGGGCTGGCAAATTGAAAAAGCAGCGAAGCGGTGGGCATGGCGGTGTGATTGGGTCACGCCCCGGGTGGCTCGCCGGGCCCTTTAAACCCCAAAGGGTGACTTACATTATCTGCGGATGAATCCGTCAGGGGAATGAACACTTGTGAAGGTGTCTGTCCTTTATCCGTCTGGATTTGACTCATTTTCCAGGCGTCTAGATTTATGCGTAATCTATTGATCTATTCATCTAGTTATCTGTGCGTTAAAAATTATTCGCCCCAAACTACACACCATATGCATGAATACTAATACTCTTAATTAGAGCGTAGCCCTTAAATTGTTTTTCGTTTTTTTAGGTATTCTGTTTACTTTTACATAACAAGTCTACTTTTGTTTGTTTGTTTACGAAGCATTATTTCTCTTTCTATTTTTACTCTTGATCATGTATACCTGTTCCTATTGGGGCAAAAAAGGGATGGGAGGAGGGAGTGGGTGGTGGTTGTGGTAATAATAATAATAATAATAATAATAATAATAATAATAATAATAATATCTGAATTCACTTTTGCTATTTGAAAAAATTATACATACATACATACATATTGCTATTTGGGGAAAAAAATGCATGTAATGTATTTCTACATGAATAGACTTGCCCTATTGACCAAAAACAATTGTGAAATAATAAATTATTGCCCTAAAAAAAGAAGCACCAGGGATTCCACTAGCTGGAAAATGAATTACAAACTCACTGGGTCGACAAAACTGAAAGGTTGAACGAAAAGCCTCGTAATCATGCACAACCTTATCATTGAAGCATCTGGACTTATCTATCGGATTTTTCTGCTGAACTTCCAAAAATATTGTAATAAAAATTTGAGACTGAACCAAAAACCAGACCAACTGCACCTTGAATAAAAAAAAAAATGATTCGCCTTAAAAGAAGAAGCACCAGGGATTCGTCACGTTCCACTGGCCGGAAAATGAATTATAAACTCACTGGTTTGACAAAAACGAAGGAAAAAGTTGAACGAAGAGCCTCACAATCATGCACAACCTTATGGTTTCCTCCTGATAGAGACAGCTGACCGAGGGTCCGCCAAATCCTGTCCGCTTTTCTCCACCTCTCTGTTCTGACGCCTGAAAGAGACGGAAAAAACGAGAAATTAAATGTATGAAGACCGTATGCGAGATTTCAGAATCGCTCTAAAAGAGAATAAATTGAATCACATTCAACACAATCAAATTTGATTGAGAAATTGATAAAAAATAAATGAAGCCACTATTTCGTTTTATGTTCTCGATGACGATGCTTGTGGTCTTAATTCTGTAAGCCATTATTGTTTATTATCATAAGATGGATGAATAATTCATTTTCTTGACATTTGAACCCCAACACGGGTTTACGTCAGCAAACGCCGAGCATAAAGGATTCTGGGAACTCACACGCACATTTAAACACAGTTTTTCAGCTTTGTGTGTGTGTGTGTGTGTGTGTTCAGCAGCCTCGTTTCATTTAATCACCGAAAAAAAAGCGTTCTTCTGCTGTGATAAAAGAAGCGCCGCATGTGCAGTTTCCCCGGAGTTATACACTACCTCGCATTAAAGCGAATCATTTACACTGATGCATTTTCATCCCAACATTCGGGTCGTCGGAAGAAAAAAGCTATTGTCTCCTTCTCTCTCTCTCTCTCTCATAATGGAGCCACCTGCCGTCTTTTTTTGACACACTAACACAATCACTCCATTCTCTCGCCTGCGGGATTTGTTTATGTCCTTTTGTGTGGCGCTGGATGGGAGTCAGATTGTGTTACCTGCTGCTACCTAGAGGGATGTGACTGAACTGACACGGGCATGATGGGAGAAAAAAGACAATGTGAGGGAGACAAAGAAAAATAGGAAAAAAAAAAAAAAA
>CM051498.1:27524665-27540277 GCA_028031935.1 Paedocypris micromegethes | reverse complement strand
TGTGTGTGTGTGTGTGTGTGTGTGTGTGCGTGAGCTTTGACTCAATATGAAAAAAAAAATTGTATTGCAACAAATAGTTTGGAATTGAAGTTCAAGTTCAGAGCATTTCCAAGGCGCTTTCCACAGTTTTAACTGTCTCAAAGCGCACACAACACATTTTTAAATAGGAATGATTTACGAGGGAAAAGCATCAGTAATTATCCAATCAACCTAGATGAATGTTAATCCTTAAAAAGGTTTATGCTATGAATGTTTTGACTCTAAAACTCAAGTATATAAGTTACTGGTTGGATGGGTCTTTACTATAAGACACAAAAGTGTTTATCGCCACAGTCAGAGAGCGTCCTCTACTGGCCGTGAGTGAGAATAACTGATGTCATTCATGAAATTCACATTATAATTGTCACTTATGCATTATTTTGCAACAACGTGCAGTGAAATGTGTTTTTACAATCGTCTGGCGTAAAAACATAGTGGGGGGTACAGTAGATATACAATCAAAAGATAAGAGATAAAAAGCAATAAAAAAATTAAAATAGAGATAAAATAAAAGATAAATAGAGAATTATAAAAGATAAAAATGCATTAAGAGGATACAATTTACAAGATAAAAAGTGATAGATAGGATATGAATAAAAATAAAAGATTAAAAGATAAAGATACGCAAGTAAAAAGTAAAAATATGCAAGATAAAATATGAATAAAAGATAAAAATACAATAAGGAGAGAAAGATACAAAATACAGAAAGTGATCCAGGTTAAGCTCTATGACAACACTTGTTAAAAACCCAGACCTATACTAAATAAAGTGATATTTTATGCCCGTGTGTGTGATAATTACAGGGGTGTAAAGTACTTGAGTAAATGTACTTTGTTACTTTACTTAAGTATGTTTTTGGCTATTCGTACTTGCACTGAGTATAAAAAATATAAGCAACTTTTACTCTCTACTCCACTGCATTTCTGATTGAGTAGCAGTACTTTTCACTCCACTACAATCATCCGTAGCCTTATTTGAATTAAATATTTTCTTTTGTCGAAAATAGAACAGATGCAGTGTCAGCTTTGTTGAACAAAAATAAGCGCTTTTGGAAATTCACCGTCAGATTTGGTGAAACACGTTGCGTCGATTTAAAGTTGTGTCCATTTAAAAGTTATTTTTTTGGTCTAGTTAAACTAAGTTTTTTAGGTCAAGTTAAGTGGTATTTATAAACGTAATGTTGCGAATATTAACATGGCAAAAACCACTGTAATATGACTGTATTTTCGCGTGCAACTGGAATAAATGAGAATAAATTAAGTGATTGGGACTGACTTTTTGTTCTTTTTATCTTCTTTGCTCTACCACTTTTAAAACATTTCATTTTTTTGCCTATATTGAGTACGAATAAAATACTTCTTAGTTCTTAAAAATTGGATACTTTGCTACTTTGACTCAAGTCTTGGTGACATGTTACTTGTAATGGAGTAATTTTTCCATAAGTATCTGTACTTTTACTCAAGTATGGCTGTCTTTGCTCTTTACACCTCATGATAATTACCTTCTGGCTGCTCTCTGGATCAAGAGCCTGAACACAAGACACATATTCCCTCATGGCTTGTTCCACACTCATGTCGCCCAGGAGTTTCCAAGCAGACCTGGGAACACAAAGCATTTCAGGATGGGTTTTTACTACTTTATAATATGTACCATTAAACAACGAAGCACTTGATATGTTGAAGACACAGACGATTCAAATACGTGCATGTATTCTCAGCACATAATGAAACTCACCACTTCCGTTGACCCTCAAAATCAAAAAAGCCCGGTTTTGGTGTATTGCATTTCCCAACTTTGACCTGTAGAACAAGATTTCTTTTATGAAGACGACTTTATTAACTTATGATAAGCAACAACACTTTTGTGATAATAGTTCAACGCTCAAAGAGTCCATTCATTCTTACAAATAATCTCATATATTTAATTTTCAGACATTCACATTTTACCAGTAAATAAAAACAGAATGGTTATTGAATAATTTGATACTTGATTTGAATAGTTTCTTCTTAATCCTGAATGGGACAATTGAAACGCCAGTCACACGGGGATTAACGTGGCACATATTTTAAATTGGACTACGTGTTGTGAGCCAATGCTTCCATAAATTAAACATTAATGTTCACCTGTTTGAAGCGGCCGTACAGGTACAGCAGCTGCTCTCTGTTGGCCGTCTGCGCGAGCTCTCGGACCCGCTCCGCCGCGGTCTCGAACTCCTTCTCCAGGTCTGGTTCTCCTGGTCGAAGCGCTTTATCCGAAGCCCCGCAGTCGAATTTGTCTAAACCGAAATCCGAATCCGAATCCGACCCTCCTCCAAGCGGCTCCCCGGTGTCAGGCCGCGCTGGGTCGGTACCGGACCCTGTTGCCGAGTCTGGGGAAGAGGATGGAGATCGCGACGCCATTGTAAGGAATCAATTTGCTCCCAGGCGAGATGAAACGAACACCTCGTGTAATGTGTGATTAAAAACACTGATCTGAAAGCAGACCCGCTTGGTCCCTTTACAGCAGGGTTAGGTTTACCGACTTGGCCGGACTTGTTTTGAAAATTGGTCCGTGAATGGTACGACACAGTAAGAAGTCCGGACGCACACGAAACAAGGTGACACAAGGTTCCGGGCCTGTAAAGACGGTAAAGTTGTGCGTTGAAGTCGGAGTATAGTTACGCACAGTGTTGGGCAAGCTATTTAGAAATTGTAGTAAGCTAAACAACTCGCTAACCTGCAATAAATGTAGCTTTCACTACAGTGAAACGGCTGTTTACTGGCTTCTTTTTTTCCCTTCTTATCTGACACTATTTTCCCCCGTTCAAAACATTATTGAATCTAAATATTTTTCTTGAAACACGTGACAGAATCTGATCAAGTTATCGTGACGCTGGATGAGGTGTAATGGGTGAGACAACATTCCCATCTTTTATTTCTGACAGGCCCGACGCTTTATAGACCGCGACCTTTAGTGGTAAAACTCATTCACAAAGTTTCTAAAACACCGTTTCAACATTGAAGCGCGTGAGGTAAACTCTTGGTTATTCGCTGAATTAGTCTGCGAGTCAAACTCGTGGTCGGTGAGGGTTTGCTGGACGTGCAGAACATTTCTCTGTTAACTGTAATTTCGCGAGGTTTAGCTGTCAGACGAGGAGTTTGTCGTGTTTTACTCCCGTTAATCGTCTCTGTTTTCTTATGAAAGTGCGTGACAGAAAACCTTCTCTTTTGGCGGGAGCGTGATTAGATGTACACATGTAAGATTATGATCTATATTTACAAATATTACGGTTCTTAAAAAAAAGAAAAACAGGTTTTTTTATTGTTTGATAGCAAATAACGTTGTTGAAATGTATTGTAACAGGATGAAGTTAAATCTCAGAAATTTGTGATCCGATATTGTGTTTGTGTGTTGCAGTGAAAAAATTGGATCCTAAAAGACCAAGGCTGACCAAGAAGAGGAGGATCAAGGAGAGGACACACCAGCAGAGCAGCCTCTACATGGACCAAGCGAGGTGTGGATAAGCCCTTTACACCGCAGTCTCACTGTCTCTCTCTCACTCACTGTCTCTCTCTCTCACTCACTCACTCACTGTCTCTCTCTCTCTCACTCACTGTCTCTCTCTCTCTCTAACAGGTGTAAAATTTATTTTGTATTATTTTTTAATGTTTCATTACAATGTACGTATATCACTCTTGAAAAATAATTTCAAGACAATTCCACAATAACTTTTCTTGAAACTTCACATACATAAACAAGAGTCAATCGTTACTTTTAACAGATGTAAGATTTATTTATATTACATTTTGACTGTTTCATTATAATAAATGACACTTCATATTTAGTGAATTCAACAGTAATATCTCACAAAACTTTACACACACAAACTAGAAATAGCACAGACCATGAATCAGTGGTCCAGATCAGTTCTCTCTCTGTGTCAAGGCCCTGATGAGTGAGGAGACCCTGGAGAAGTTACTGCGACTGGAACAGGCCGTTCAGGGAAATAGAGGAAGTAATGTTTGAAGAGGAGCTGATGCTGCAGCTGTACGATCTGGTGGAGTGGGAGGGGCTTTAGTGGGAGAGCCAGGAGCGAGGGGGGGGGGTGTTCTTTAAAATGTTATTAAAAGTTTTTAGGCTTGAGTGTGAGGGGCACCACCTGAGGAGAGTTCTGAGCTCTGCCTTCCCCAGGATCCGTCAGTGGTTCTAACAGCACAGCAGGAGGAAGAATTAGACCTGCTCTTGATTTGTTTTATGGCAGAGATTCTACGCTACCGGCGGCGTGTTGTGCAGTAGTGGCCAGATTTAAAATTTCAAATGTAAAAGTTTCAAATTTAAAAAATAAAAAATGTAAAATTAAACACACTGTCTCACTCTGTCTCTCTCTCTCTCTGTGTGTGTCTGTCTCTCTGTGTGACAAGGTTCGGCGCACGACAGCTGGTGACGCAGCGGAACCACATGCGCCGTCTGATGAGGGCATGGCTGCCTTTGAACCTCAATTTGCAGAGGCGCATTCTGGAACTCATCATGCCCCAGCATCCGGCGATGATGTGGACTCCACAGCAGGAGGAAGAGGTCGAGCGGCTCCTTGTTCTCCTGATTGAAGCAATCCAACGCCACCTGCGCCGTGTTGTTTTTTAATGTTTAAAAAATTTAAAGTTTAAAGAGTTTCAAAGTTCAAATTTAAAAAAATAAAAAGTTCTAGTTCTTATTACACCAAAGTGTCTTTTTTTTTCCTCAATGTCGTTGCACCATCACCAAATACAGTATTTAAACTGTAAACATTACATTTGAGCCTTTCATCAGACACTTTTCTAACATGCCCAAACAGAGTGATAATCACACTGGTTCATGTTATTGTCATGATTTCCGACGCTCTGGATGGATCAGAACCAGTCGTCCTTGACTTCTACAGCGGCGATGGATGGAGGTGAAGGATCGAAGTGATCCTACGCCGGAGTGACACGGGACCAGTTCACCTGACCAGTGAAAACACGCTCGGCGCTTCATCTCAGTCTGACTCGTGCTGGAGGAACGAGCCGGGAACATTCAACTAGCACCTCCACCCGAGGAGCGACGTGGCTGGGAGTGCTGCGTCCCGACACGGGCCTCAAGGACCCGGAGGCGTCCAGCTCGTCCGCAGACGACCACGACCACAAGTCCTGGAGCGAGAGAGAAGCGGATCAGAGAACATTCACATTACAGTCTTTCCTAGTGTCCAGAGAGTTCAAGTTCGTTTATATAGTGCTTTTCTTATTTCCAGACCAACGCAAAGTCGCAGGGTGTTGGTAGTGTTGGTACACGGTACTGAGGGCATTACATTTTAGAGACCTTAATGACATTATATGTAGACAAAATCTGTATTGTAACTTCTTTTCAAGTAAGAAATTAGACGCAGGGGGAAACCTTGATGAGCGTCTGCCATTTTTCAGCATCTGTGAGGGAGGGAGAGAGAGAGAAGACAAATACAGAAATAGAATAAAAAAAGAAAATAAGGGAGAAGCTTCTCTGTATCTGTAGTAGAGGTTTCAGAAATGGGACACAGATGGTCAAATGTACTAGAAAACTGACCAGCAGTGGAGGAATTAAAAATTCGACACCGCCGAGCAGGTGCAGCACAGGTCAGCTCAACATCAAAAATGATGGGAAAATGGTCAGAGAAATCATTACTGTTAATTTCCAGCTTTGACAGACAATCCATGTGAAAGAACCAGGTCTAGTGTTTGTCCCCGTTCGTGTGTGGGACCAGTAACATATTGCAGAAGATTTGCCGAGTCAATTAAGGATTGGAAGTCTCTCACCAGCGGTTTAATCATCCACAATTAAAATACGATCGTAGTTGGGCAAAATTTCAGTTAAAAAGGCCAGAGAAATCGTTTAAAAACGAAGTCGCTTCAAAGCTGGAATTTGAAGCAGGTACCGCGCATTTCAAACAATCCTTACAAACGGCCGCTTTATTCACCTTAACAAAACAAAACGTATCGGTCACGGTCGCACGTGTTCCGAGTCACCGCCATACACGTGACGCAGATCACCTCTCTCTGAGCTTCATATACGTTATAAACTAAATAATAAAAAAATGACATTACAAAATTGAAATACAGTAAAAATCGATGACAAAAATACAAAACACACGACCAATGTTGAACACAGAAACATGTGCTTCATTGAGAACACGCGCACGTGCACACGGCCGCCATGTGCGCATTGACAGCTTTTAAGCGAACACTTTATATAACGGGGGAAACATACCTTAACAAAACGTATCGGTCACAGTCGCACGTGTTCCGAGTCTCCGCCATAATCTAGAAACATAAAAACCCAGGAAAAGTTAGTCTTTCAACTGAAAAAGACGGGAGACATCTTCGGGCGTCTTACCGTGACGCAGATCATCTCTCTGAGTCTGAGGGGTGAGCGGTAGACACGCCCAAAAGTGTGCACGTCACGCACGCACGCACGCACGCACGCACGCACGCACGCACGCACGCACGCACACACACACACACACACACACACACACACACACGTGACGACCGATACACAGTCCCATTTCTAACATGAATTTAAATAAATAAAATAACCCCGTTACACATGAATCTTTTATTTGACAGCGATCTGGCGTTTCTTCTTCTTCTTAGGGTTTTAACGGCGGTTTGCGTCCACTTATGTCGCACTACCGCCACCTTATGTTCATTACATTACTACACCTTCTCTTGTCACGTCGAAATCCTTCTCACCAGTTCTGTTTTCGTCAAATATTCAAATATGAATTTTCTACCCCGCTTGCTCCCCATTTGCATCATTATATCTTTTATTCCATTTCCACTCATTCCAACCTGTTTAATTCTCCCATCATCTCTCTTCTTTGTCTCATATCTTTTACACCTTATCATGACATGATCCACTGTTTCTAGCGCCCCACATTCCCCGCACAATCCACTTGGATGTTTTCCCATAATTCTTAAATTATTATTCAAATGACTGTGTCCTATTCTTATTCTAGTTATTATGATTGGCTTGTGTAGTCACTAATATTGGGCGGTAATACGTCCGTAAAAAAAGAAAGAAGAAGAAGTTGAATTGATGTCGGGCTCACTTTCGGATTGTGATTATTCAAAATACGAATCTTTCTATTTTTACATTTCTCGAACGATATTACACACATACATATGTATAAAATATATGATACGCGTGTGAATGTTATTTTCAGTTCACTTTTTACACACATGTCATGATGAAATGAAAAAACAAAGACTCGTTTAAAAAAGTGAATTGTACAGTATAAAGTGAATAATTCTCTCTGAAGGACGCTGCCAAACCATTTACCGTTGATGACGGACTGTTCTCTTCTATTCTCTCACGCATTTAACTAATGCTCAAAAGCTTTCACAGTCACAGTCACGTTAGACGTGTTTCTGTGTCGTTCTGCGTTACTCGGTGGGCACGGCGGCGGTTAGTTGACAGAGCTATTCACGGAACGTTGCCACGGTGGTATAACGGTATGCCACGATATAAACACTGCTGCATTATTGCTCCAAGAGCGAGTGAAGAGCGTTTGCTAGACGTCGACAGCAAAGTTAGAATAAGCGTACGGCGAGTCCTGCTCCATCCAGAAGAATGGATCCGGTGGAGAGACCTCAGCGCAGCAGAACCAGACCTTATCAACTGAAAGACAACAAGTCCAGATTCCCACCCCGGTTAGACTTTCTAGAAGCCTCTTCAAATCTGATAAGGACCTTGTGCGACACGTCCAACGCTAAAGTGCCCAAGGCCCTGGAGACGCTGCAAGAGATGTTGTCGTACATGAAGGCCTCGACCCACAACAGCGGGGATGACTTGCTTTCGCTCTACAACCTGAAAACACACAAGTGCTTAGTTGAGGTGGAGATTCAGGAGCGGACGGAAGAAGCCACCAAAGCACAGGAAGCGTTAGTTCAGTGCCAACTGCAGCTGGTTGAGAAGAAGTTTCGGTTTTCAAAGTCCATCGCCGGTTCCTCTGTAGAGTTGAGCTCGCCGGCCGATCTCCAGCCCTCACACACACCACACACACTCACACACCGTGTCTGATCTGTTGCAGCATCACTGAAGGAAGCTCGGGGGTCCAGCTGGTGGACTTCACCTCCAGGGTGTGTGAGCAGTCGTTCGCCCGCCGCCTGTCCACAGTCGTTTCCGTGACTGACCCTCCACCGGCCTCTGACTGGGGCTGGTACTGGATGAATGACAGCGGAGGCTGGACCGAGTACAGACAACAGGTCAGTGACTCGGCCCTTTAGAATTTCACCAAACTGTTTAGAAAAACATGTTGAAAAAGTAGGTTTACAGTAAAAAGGGTCAGAGAGGAACTATTAGTAGGTAACAGGAAGATTAGAGGACAACAGGTTAAAGGTCATCTTCTTCCTTTGGTAGAGCTGTTTCTGATGTTCTGATGTGTGCCTTTTTTTTTTTCTAACAAGGGTCGATATGATTTCTCCATCACTTCAGAAGAGCTGGAGACGATGTACCAGATTAATCGTGAGCAGGAGGTTTATTTCACCTCAAACATGCAAAACTACTTGTTGAGGTTTAAAGGTGTGTTTAAATACATGTACACACACACACACACCACACACACACACACTCACCAACAATACGCACGTCATGTGCTCAAACATGCCACACCACACACACACACACACACACCACACCACACACACACACACACACACACACACCACACACACACACACACACACACACACACTTATATTAGAGCTGCACGATTCTGATAGAATGAGAATCACAATTTTTTTGCTTAGAATAAAGATCACGATTCTTTCTGGATGTTTTATTATTTAAAATATTTAACCCTGAAAACCAGGTTGTCAAGCAGCAATATCACAACACACATTTTTTCCTGTTTAATTTACGCTTTTCTACGTTTTTTTCAGAGATGCAGCAGCAAAACGTGGAGTCCAAGATGTAAGAGAGGTTTGCCGAAGACTTCGCTCTGACAGGTAACGTGTGTGTGTGTGTGTGTGTGTGTGTGTGTGTGTGTGGTGTGTGTGTGTGTGTGTATTATCGTACTGGCAGTCTTGAAATGCAGGAAATGTATACAATGTCTGATATTTTTAGGCAAAGTGAGAAAAAGTCTGCATCATTGTATAACTTTGTCCAGACGTTGTTAACAATAAAGAACTTGTGTGACTGTCCAGATCGGTGAAACCTTTGATGACTTATTGAGAAAGTGAAAGAATCAAAGTGTCTTTACTTCTTTCGCATCTCGTGAGTCGATTGAGTTCTTGTTCAGCGTTGAACCAGACAAGCCACACGATCTCATTGGTTGCCTAGTAACACCTACAAACATTTACTTTGTAACGCGTCTTTATTACCTTTTGCATGTTTTGTTTCTGTAGTTTCAGGCTTCTCAGAAAAGATGAAGAACCAGAACGGTCATTGCTTCTTTCTGAGGCGTCATTGTGATCTTTGATCTCCACAGATTCTGGTTCTGCGCTTCTGTGTAACGTTTACAAACGTTTACTTTTGTGACGCTTATTCCTTAACGTTTGCCGAATGCGCCGATTCGGGCCAATTTTTTTCTCATTGTTTATCAGTTGTCGTTCCTTCTTTTTATTGTTCATTTAACGCTTCAGTGACATTTGCCGAGCAAACATGGTGTTATTTTTTCATTCTGTAATTTCAACATGGCAGATGATATGTTTTTAATGGGAATGAGCTTTTCACACACTGTTGAATCTCCTTATGTTTATGTGAACGTGAAAGAGTGAAAAGAAGTGAATATTCTTGAATATATGCACGTTTTTTAACCCTTTCATCACGGTGGCGATCTATTAGAGGTGGCGTTCTATTAGAGGTTCTATCTTGAGGAAGTCTTTTTCTTTCTGTTTTGTATGTTGTCATCAGGAGGGAGTCTCCCGACAGCGCAGCGGCTGCTTCTGCTGACATCATCGTTCCTTCCTACTGGGACAAAGATCGTCTCCCCAGCTTCAGTTACGAGGTCCAGCGGTCACGGCGGTGAAATGTGTTGTTGCAGATGTTGACCAGCATCCCATGTTCTCCTCAGATCGTTGATCTGGACACCAACTCCGACGAGTACAGTCGCGTGGCTACGCTGTTCAAGAACACCATGAGTGACCGCATTCACAGCGTGAAGAGAGTGCAGAACCTCTCTCTGTGGAAGATCTTCCAGTGGCACGTGTCCCATCACACACACTCTGTCTGTTATTGCACGTGTTGTGTCCATCAGTCTTGTTTATCAGAGAGTGTTTTCAGGCAAAAGGAGAGAATGGTCAATGGGAATGGCGGGAAAGCAGTTGACCAGCGTTACCTTTTTCACGGTACCACTGAGTATCAGATGGAGCAGATCTGTCAGCAGAACATCGACTGGAGGCTCTGTGGGCTCAACGGGGCGAAATACGGGACAGGTACCTACTGCATCACACTGTCATTAGGATCTTTTGATTTGATTATCTTTTTATCTATAATTATGTTAATCTGGAGGTTGATAAAAGTTCATGTTTTTTGGTTTCACGTTTCCCTGCAATATTTATTTTTTCATTTTTTTTTCTATCCAGTGTGCAAAGTGGCCACACACTGGGCTGTCTGTATATTTGTGAGATCCAGGAATAACACGTTTTATAACTCTATTTCTTGTTTAACAGGGAGCTATTTTGCTCGAGATGCTTCGTACTCAAACCGCTACGTGTTGCCCGAACAAGGGATCAGAAAGATGTTCTTGTCTCTGGTGCTGGTGGGTGAGTTCACCTTGGGCGACGAGCACTTAGTTTGCCCACCGCTGAAGCCCAATCAAAGCCCTTATGACAGCTGCGTAAACAACGAAAACGACCCTTCCATCTTTGTTATATTTGAGAAATTCCAGATCTATCCCGAGTACATTATTGAATACTCCAATAATGTAGATAACACTAAATAACATCAGTCTCAATATCATCAGTCTCAATATCATCAGTCTAGATAACTTCAGTCTAGATATCATCAGTCTATTCTGGAAGCATTTTTTTTGAAGTGGGTCGAGAAAATGTTTGTCATGTAATTTTTGGAGTTTCGTTAAAAATTGGAGTGTTAGTGCATTAGTAAAAAAGTAACATTTTCTTCATGTTGACCATGTTACTGTATTGAAAGCTTCTATGATCATTTGTGAAATTAAAGACGGTTAAAGAGAAATATATTTTGTGTTCTGGTATTTTTTTTATAGGTAACTCATATTTACACATCATGAGGGGAAAGCGTCATCAATGCTTTTTTTTTGTTAATTATGAAAAATAATCTTTTCAATCATTGTGTTACTTTAATTACTGCTTATGTTTTTATTACATATTAACAATTCAATTTTTTGTTTAAAATCAAAAGCACTTTATTGGAAATCGTTCAAATACACAAGATTAAATAACATCTTAAAGAAGCATTAAATGTGAAATTAGAGCTCTATAAGTCCAATAACGTCCATTTGGGAGAATTGAAAACACTAACTTGGTCATAGGTATTTTTTTAGAATCACCATAAAAACTCAGCAACACACAAGATCTAAAAACAGTCATTTATAATATAAAGAAAAACAAAAGTCAAAGTCACAAATGTGAAAATGTATATTGTTTTTAGTTTGATGACCGTTTATGAATCTGACTACGTATTTGACTGTATTTGTACTTTATCTTTATTCACTGTGATCTTTGGAGTCGAGAAAGAAAAGTAAAGTATTAATATTAAAATTAAAACAAACCATTAGAATACAAAGACTGGCTGTTTTACTCTATGAAGATAGTGTGGAAACCAAGGCCAAAAATCTGCAAAAACTCAGAAATAATCTGGTTTTAGCCATTAAATATACATAGTTACACAATCTTGGTAACATTCAAGGTCATGTTTTAAAATGATACCCACTTCTACAATAAAACCTCTGGAACTACACTCTAGATTCCTTGAAGGCGACTAGATAGCAAATAAAGAGTTAAACTAAACAAAAGAAGATGGGCATCTGAGCCAGATGTGAGAAGATTGTGGCTCGGTTCTGGCCAGAACTTATTTGCTTTCTAGGTTGGAACATTATATTGCAAACAAAAAAAAAAATAGGTCAGGGAACGAGACGTCTCTTTCCGCAGCCACATTCAGGGTAAACTGTAACTAGGTGAAATTACTGTAAACTAGGTGAAACTCAGCTGAAGATAATTTAGAACCATAAACGTTTGAAGAACATCAAGTCTCAGTGTTGCTGAATGTGTCCTCACGCGCTACACACTGCAAACACAGCGCATGAAGATGTGCACACACTACAGGTAAACGCACAATGTTTCAGTTTGTCTTGTTGTGCTAAATGTGCAGGTTTTCTTTTGTTTTGCAATCTGATTTTATATCACAGTGAACAATAAACTTATTTCTCCTGCTTCACGCTCTGAGCCTTGTGTTTTGCATTTTTCTAAGTAGTGTTTGCTGACTGATCACTAGTGCTTTTCATTCTGATGGACTTGAGACACCATTTGATCACATAGTTCAGTTTTGGGCTCAGATTGAACTGTTTTGGGGTGAAAGTTCAGTTTTTCAAAGAAGAGTCTGATGTCTTGTGAATGTAGCTTGAAAATTGGGGTTTGTGTTTAGAGTTTTGAGAAAAGGAGAGCAGCATTCAAAAAATGTGTCTTAGCGATTGAGAAAAACTGTAACGTGGGTGTCGCGCCGAGTACGACGCAGATGATGGCAGGTGCTCAAACAAAGGCTTTAATGTCAATTCCAACAATCCAGATGAAGGAGAAGAAGAAGAAGAAACTTAAATACAAACATAAATACAAACATAAACACAAACGTGAGCCATGCCAAAGTGGCTTCTCACACAACTCATGACCACAATCAATGTCAATGTCAATGAGCTGCAGGCAGTGGCGGTTCTAGGCATGGGCGAATGGGGCAGTCGCCCAGGGCGGCATTTTTTTCAAGTCACGTGGGGGGCGCCACCGGCGCTCGGAAAAAAAAATATGCGGCCGCAATGCGTTTTTCTGTAAAGTATCATACGTTTGTGACGGCGACCCGTTTGTGTGTCGTGGCAGATAACGAAAAAAGTGAAAAAGGAGGGAGAGGATGAGCGCAAAAGGCAACGCAAGTGTGTCAGTGTGAGGGAGTGAGTGTCTCTCTCTCGAGAAGGGAGCAGCCCCGCCCCCGCCCGGGTTAAACTACCGTAAGTCTGGGACGGGCGGGGGGCGGGGCTTCAACGCATCACTCATTTATTAAGGATGTCCACGTCAATTATAGGATTAATTGTCACACTCATAATAAGCAAGCATGTTTTTTAATCTAAATTGTGTCAAATGCATAAAAACATAGGTAATACAAAACAATCAAGGTGTATTTGTTTACACTCTTGACTTCAGGTCTTGAGTAACAGTGTTGGGTGAAGGGATGTGGGATAAATCCGATGATTGATCTCCAATTTGCAAAACAAACGATTGGGATTCGTGAGAGATGGAGAAAAAAAACACAAAAGCTGTCAGGTTCACAACATAGGAAAAAGTGAAAAGAAGATGAGGAAAAACGAGCAAAAGATAAAGTTATGCAATCTCTCTAAATTTTACAGTACGTAACATATTTCGTACGGTATGGAAGCCCGTTTCCGCCACAAAAAAAAAAAAAAGAAAAGTACTCTGACTTTTTATCTCAGAATTCCGAGTTATTATCTCAGAATTGCGAGTTATTATCTCAGAATTGTGAGTTATTATCTCAGAATTCCGAGTTATTATCTCCAAATTCCGAGTTATTATCTCAGAATTCCAAGTTATTATCTCAGAATTCCGAGTTATTATCTCAGAATTCTTACTTTTTATCTCAGAATTGCGAGTTATTATCTCAGAATTGCGAGTTATTATCTCAGAATTCTGAGTTATTATCTCCAAATTCCGAGTTATTATCTCAGAATTCTGACTTTTTATCTCAGAATTGCGAGTTATTATCTCAGAATTCTGAGTTATTATCTCCAAATTCCGAGTTATTATCTCAGAATTCTGACTTTTTATCTCAGAATTGCGAGTTATTATCTCAGAATTCCGAGTTATTATCTCAGAATTCTGACTTTTTTATCTCAGAATTGCGAGTTATTATCTCAGAATTCTGATTTTTATCTCAGAATTGCGAGTTATTATCTCAGAATTCTGACTTTTTATCTCAGAATTCGAGTTATTATCTCAGAATTCCGAGTTATTATCTCAGAATTCCGACTTTTTTCGGGCCTTCATACAAAACCACTCTGAGTCTGTTCAGACGCCATTAGGAGGATACTAATGCTGCAGATGGGCCTTTACTCCATGCTACAGTATAAGTTACCAGGTACGTCTTTTTCCTGTTTTTCAAAAGTACAAGGCTAATGAATTGCATTCGCCATGATCAACTTTTTGGATACATTGCTTGTTCTTACTTTGAATATAAAACGTCTTTAATGTGCGATTCGCAAAATATCGGAACTTGGAAAGAATAACACACACACGCACTCAAACTGACAACTCAATAGCATTATCGCAGATATTAAGCACAGTGTTCTAGTACGGTAATGTGGTTTTATTTCCATAAAAGAGAACGGTCCACGCGGCCTTTGCAAAGCCTCGGTCACTCCGCACCGAGCACTCATTTCGACCGGTACGGTACGTGGGTAAAACCGTTCATCTTCGAAGCGGCACGTCAATATAAATTAAGGGTTTCTGATTCTCCACCATATTCTCGGCGTTTTATAAGATTCGCAAACGCCGCACAGACATGATGTTAAATGGGCATAGTGAAAGGTAAAATGGGCTTGGTCACCCTTAGACAGTCTATGTATTTAGATATATTAACATCTGTCCTGGGATGCACTCTGGACAAGGTGCAGGAGGTGGGTGGGAAAAGGATTCTGGATAAACTATCCTCCATCCTGGGTGACGCTGTGTGAAGGAGAGATACCACAGATCTTTCCTACCTGCTGCAATTAGGCTCCACAACTTAAACTTGACTTGAACTTGTGATTATGTGCATTGCAATTTATTTATTAATGGTTTGTGTTTGTTTGTTTGTTCACAATGATGTGTGTTGTTGTTGTGATTTTTATTTATTTACTTATAGTGTGTGCAGTGTTATTGATGTTGTTATTGTATGCATGGTTCTTATTCTTCATTTGACTATTCCTATTCTTCATTTCTGTATATACAAATCTCTGTCTGCTATTGTGACAAGGAATTTCCCCGCTGTGGGACAATTAAAGGCTTTTTCAATTCAATTCACTGTTATAGTTATTATGATTTTATATGTTCTAATTATAGTTTATAAATACATACATAAAGTTTAATTTATTATTACTTTAGTACATAGAGTACAGTAGTACATTTAGCACATCACATCACTTTAAATTGATTTAGGTTTTTGTTAGTTTGTGAATTTCCAAAATACAACTGTTCGTTTGTTTATCATGTTTACTTTGTTTTAGACTCAGGGTGCTCTAAAAAAAGTATTTTCTTGCTAAATTTCACAAATCTATTTTTGCAGGATGGACAGTTTAAACTCATTTTTAAGAATGAGGAACATACCTGATGCGACAATTGAAAAGCTGGAAGAAGACAAGGTAACACTTT